>JARHVA010011039.1:0-99943 GCA_037957365.1 Torreya grandis
TGGATCCTATAATATACTATTATTTTGTCAACATTGTATATACAACTCCCTACATAAGGAGGTTTATAGTTTTTAGGGTTATAAGGAAACTAGGCTTAGTGAAGGCTTAATGAGAAAAATGAGTTCTTGGAAGTTGTTCTAAGAACCAAAATGGTTTATTTTAGACCTAATAACATATTCTAATACCATTCATGGATTTTTTATGGGATGAATAATATTCACTTGATTTTTAGGCCACTTGGACCAAACTAGGTGTGGAAAATGAAGAGTTTCAAGACACTTATACACATGAATGATGGAATGGTAGGTCAGAGGAGTTTTTAAAAGCATTTTAGATGTTAAATTAGTGTTATGAGATTATTTTGAGGTCAATTAATGTCTATAAGGTCCATTTTCACTCCTTTCATGTAATGAATGGTAGTTTTCAAGGATCTAATCAAGGTGTCAAGCTAATTGTAGACACCAAAATTATGTCACACACACGTGTATAACTCCCTGTGCCAAAACCCCTTTTTAACCCATTTTTAAATAATAAAAATTAACCTCTCTAACCCATACTTTTACCCCTCACAAATTTAATTAATTTAAAATACTTAATTAAGTTAATTAGAAACCCCTGTTGCCACCTTACCTGGCCACCTCACCCTATGACTAATTCTCACCTGATGAGTCACCTCAAGACTTGGTCCCCTCATCCTAACTACCCAAGACTTATTCCCACTTCCAAACTAAATTCCTAATCAACTACCTCCCTCCTAACCTCTTATTTTTACCATTTTATAATGGGTTTCACACTTGGCATGAAGAATAATAGAAAATAAGCCAAAAATAGTAAGTATTACCTATTCTAGGGCCATTGATATTGGTCAACCCATGACCGATATCGGTGGGATCGATGACATTGACAATATAATCCAAACTCCAACTTGAGGTTCACATCAGTATAAATTAAGAAAATTCATTCTTACTCGCAATCAAGCTCTCAACATTCTATTTCTAACATTTTAGCTTACTGTCATCTTGCATAAGTCAATCACGATTAGAAACAGAGCTATTAACGACCAATAGTACCCACTTGTTCTCTCTATTTAGGTATTCAAGATTAGACTCCCTATTAGGGATCATCAATTTGGCACATATCATTTGATAACCATATCTAAGTACATCACTTATATTTTAGGTCTTTTAGCCATTTATTCTACTATTTCTTTATATTTATTGTGCATTGCTTTATACACTTCTGACCAAACCCCCATGAGTGAGTTACAAAGCTTCCTCACTTGTTTCCCCTTAATCTAATAGACCAAGACTCTGACTAGATCTACCTAAGCCATAATCTCTCTCTCTCATAACTCTCCCAACCTCCCAGACCTGATCCAAACCATTTCCTAGACCAAGAAAAGCCTTATGTAATCTCCAAAACAATTATTACCCCTATTGATCTCAGCAACCTAACCAACATCGGTCACCTCACTACTGACCTCAACATTATAACTAATATTGATCACTCCCTTATCGATGTCAGTGACTATAGATTCCATAACCTCTTTAAAACCTACCCAAACAACTTCTAAAATACAAACAGAGTACATTACCTACACCCTGTCACTCTCTACTACATACATGTTGTTAATAATGGTAATCTTATCTCTCTTTCACTCTCTCTTTACCTCTCTTTTAGTTATTTATTATTCTTTTGTCTCTCAAAAGTGGATTGTCATCTCTAAGGAAGTTTCACACTTCCTATAACAAGTGCATAGCTTGCCAGCTCACTCATTTAACTACTAACAAACATCTTGTGGTAGTGATTTCTTACTTATAGGTAGTCTTCCCCAGCCAAAGAGGAGTGTTCACAATGTCTAGATACAACATGCAAACCAAATCTAGGTTCATCCTAATCACTTATTCCCATCCTTCTTTCTATTTTCCTTTAGACTTAAAATAGACAAAATTTAGTGAAACATTTCTGGCATGCCCGGTGGGACCCTAGAGTTTTCCTTGGGTTCATTTCATATTTTAAGCATTCATGTAGGTGCAATATAGTGAAATTTTCATTTCTTACAATTCTTCCTTTTTTTCCTTAAAACAAAAATTTCAATATCTTATTTTCTATTTAAAAAGCATTAAACTAAAATTTTCTTTCTTTTTTCTTTACCTCTAAAAGTAATTTATCATTTTTTTTAACAAAAAAAAGAGAGAATATATTCTTTACTTCTTCTTTCATGCACACTAGGATAGTGAAATTCATACTCTATTCCTATTTCATCTTTGTTTTCATTCAAATCTAAACATTTAAGATTTGGGATTAAAACTTATTACATTTCATTGTTTGTTTATTGCATATTAACTCACCTAGTTAATTACAATCATTTTGAATAAATTGTAGTGCACCTATGTTACACATCCAAATCACATTCACACAAATAAACATCTAAACTCACTTGAGAAAAGGCCCATCAAGATTTCATTGCCTGTGGATCACCTTACCCTACCTGGCTATCCTACTCGGATTTCACTACCAAGGGGAGAACCCACTCCATTCTCTGGTGGAGTATAATCTCTAGAGAGAAGGTATATTTTGGTTAAATGACTTGGCTTAACTATAGGTTCATGAAGTGTGGAGAGCAATCTCCTAAAAAAATCCATGTACCTAGTCTAACACAGATTTCCTCTTGAGCACTAAAACTACCCTAAAACCAGTTTTAGATTTCTTTCTAGTACCTTCGATAACCAAATTTCCTTCTCACTATTTGATTAAGGCATAAGTGAACACAAAACTAAAAATTAATCTCTAGGACTTAATAGTTGTTAGGTGTATGTTCCTTTTTTGCTTCTCTATTACCTTCTATATTTTGGAGTTGGTAAGGACATTTTCCTATAGATTTACAAAATCAATACTATTTCTAATACTTAGTTTGTATAACCTATTATCTTAGGTATTTTTATTGTTCTTCCTTCTTACATAGACCTTTTAAATCCACTATTATACCTAGTTTCAACTTATGGTTTCTTAAAACATCATATTTTCCTCTCCCAAGATATCATAGTGACCAACATCAGTTAACCCTATCAATATCAACAAATTTTACCTATCGACATTGATTAATCCATCAACATCAGCAAACATTTTCTACCGACATCGATCAAGCCACTAACGTTAGTGAATGTGTAATTTCATCTACTTAAAATAGTAAGCTAAAATAACCCACTTACCTACACTCAAACTTGGATTTTCCATATTATACTTCTAATTCGTGGTAGTAAGACTATTTATACTTCCTCTTATATGGTATTGACATGAGCTCAAGCTAAAATTCTTTTTGAGTATGCAAGCTGACAACCACTTCCACCTTCCCCTTTTGCTTTTGATTCATCATGGAGCATACTTCAGATATTAAACATACTCCCATCCCTAACCAAAATCCCATTGTGCTTGAGGGAGATTAATATTTTACTAAATTTCTTGATCGTAATGTGGCAGCCCTTAGACATTACCTTGCTCTGAACCAAACCCATAATTCTTTAGAAGACCCAATCTATGGTATGCCAACCTCTTTAATAGAGAAAACCTCAATTTTAGTTTCCTCCACTATTTTCCCCATGGTTACCCAAACCACCACTTCAATGAGTAACCTAACTATAAACAATGTTCAAAGTGTAGCATATCCAACTGCCCAATCCCACCTAAACCCTAGTGTAACTTCCCTACTTTCACAACCACAAACATTTTAGTCCAGTCACACCCCATTCTAGAATTTAGTGGTATCTATTCCATCTACCCTTGTGCCTATAATTACCCAAGTTAAGCCTCACCCTTCATCCAATCTAACTGTGCCAATAATCTAACCCACAATAACAATAACCAACCAAGGCATAATCTCCAACCCAATGGGACAAGCCCCTTTTCTTTTCACACCCCAGCCTATGACTCATTATCCTTATGTTGCTCCAACAAAACCTTAGCAATCTATGTCATATTCTCTCTCTACTTCTTATCATCATACCTATAACTTAGGAGGTATTCCTCAAACTAATCCCCCTCTAGACCTCATTAAGATGCTCATGGATAAGATGTCTAATCTAGAGACATCCATTTTTGGTTCAAAGAATGTGTTATCTTATGATCAGATATCAATGAACCAATCCATCCTTTTATGCCTATTCACCCTTATCCAATCAAATTGGAAATCCCTAAATTTATTAATTTCTAGAGTAAAGAGGACCCACAATAGCACTTGTGATCATTTAGACATGCTTGTTATTTAATAGGGCATGATGATGCATTACTACTTCTCACTTTCCCTATGTCTCTTTCAGGTGCTACCTTGGATTGGTATAGCTCTATACCTCAGCACTCCCTTTTCTCATTTGCCCAACTTGTATAAATATTTTTAAACCATTTCCCTATTAACATTTCTAAAAGGTTTTCTATAATAGACCTTTATTTTATCAAGCAATTTGATGATGAGTCTATTGCAGATTTTGTCACCCATTAAAGAAGCTTGATTAATCAAATCTCTTTATCCTTACCCCAATCTGAGCTTATTGAGCTCTTTTCAAGGACATGTGCTAAGCACATCACATCCACACTTTGGGTACAAAATTTTTGCACATTTGATGAGGCCTTTACAATGGCATGGAAACTTGAGGTTTGCACTATAGATGAAGGCAAAGTCAAGTTACATAATAAAAATCCCAATTCCAAGTGAAATGAATCTTCCTCCTCTAAATATTATCCCTCTAACCAAAAGGCTAAAGGTTCCACCAACATGGTGGTCGTTAAGTCAACCTCTTCCACAACCACAAACCAATCAAATTCCTCAACTTCCCAAAATCTGACCAAGCAATTCCAACAATGGTATGAACAAAGATAATACACTCCTTTTAGGGAGTCATATACATTTATCTTGGAGAAACTATTAAAATAAGGTGTCATAACCCTTCCTCAGATCAAACCTCCTATATAGTTCAACCCTTCCCATCCTATCCCAACTTGGTACAAGGAAGATGAGTTTTACAGTTACCATCAAGTTAAAGGCCACAATTCTAATAATTGTAAGACACTCAAGATCATTGTTCAAGACATGCTTGATAGAGGTGACATCATCTTGGATAATCCTAATTCACCCCTAATCAAAGCATGGATGTGTTCAAACACCCTTTTCCTAACCATTCACCAAATCAAAATATTATCTAGTCCACAACTAACTCAGGTGATCATAATATCCATATGGTTAATATGGTTTTTCCTTTACCTTTAGTTCAACCTTCCCCTTGATAGGAGACATCCATTTTATTGAATCATCCCCCATATTCAGTGGCATATATTTTTCCCATTCTTCCTCCTTAGGTAGAAGAGCTTATTTCACCATTCCACTCCCTCGAGAGGAAGAGCCTCCTTTACCACTTCTTTTTCCACCTGAGGAGCCTGTAATGCCAATTCCATTTGCACCAATATTACCTATCTTCTTACCACTCGAATACCACACCTTAACCATGCCTCACCCACATATTGAGGGAGCCATAATACTTATACTTTACCCTCTTAAGGAACTTCTTCACCTACCTCCCCTCCACCCATGGTAAACCATGTCTCTTCTCCCATCTCTGTCAAAGAGGACTCCATTGAGGTTATTTCTCATGTTTGGCCTAAAGTAGTAAAAACCAACAATTTCCCTCTTTCCCAAACACTGTAGCCTTCTAAAGACACAAATATAAGGCCTACATCAACTTCATCTAAACCTTTCTCACATTTAGTGAAAAGTCAACAATTTCTTGACTCTAAGAAGCTAGACCATACAACATTTTGGGATCATCTAAAAACTCCTTATCCAACACAATGAATGTCAACCTTTACCATAAATCCCCTTACTACCCTTTATCCCAAGATATTTGACAAAGCTAGAGGTTCTTCACCAAAAACACTTGAAGTTAAGTCATCTATGTTAGAACCCTTACCCTCACAAGAATCTGTTACATTAAAGTAGATCAGACCCTTAGGCATATGCCCTATTTCTAATTTAATTCATCCATAGGTGAAATTAGATTGAACTCCTCAACCAAAAGTTAGAGTTTCATGGCCTAAATTATAGAAGAATGTTAAGCCCCCTAAATCTCACTGATCCCTTCTTTAACCCTCAACTTTACCATCCATTTTGGGACCACACCCCTCTACCTTAGTTAGAATATTGCTTAACTAAGTAAAACAAAAGGTTAAGTTACCTCCACTCTTGTCTTTACCATCTAGTAGACCTCTCACATCTAACACTAAGAAAGTGATAGCCAAACATGTAACTTTTACATCACTAAATAAGGCACCACATAAAATTACCTTTCTAACACCAAAACAAAAAAAGGTGTCCACTCTTATTATCACAATAAGTGAGATCCCACATGTAGGCTCTAAAATATTTTTCTTATGTCAGTTATTGCAATCTTCTATAATAACTCTTCCTCCTATTAAGTTTTATAGTCCTCTTGGAATGAATCCATCTTGGTTTAATGATACACAAGTCTGTTTATATCATCATTTACCTAGACACGATACTAAGAGTTGCAAAGCCCTCACAGTAGTCATTCAGCAACACTTCGATGTCGACACTCTCTTTGATGATACTCCCATTAACCTTCCTATTATTCCACATTTAGCATCCATAGTGCCTCCTACTATTCCACCTAAATTCGAACCTAAAGATGTCATCGTAACCCTTTTACCACCTCCGTCACCAACATTTCAAATTAACATAATTAATGTGGCCACACAATCATAAAACCAAAAAGAAAAAGCTAAGGAAAAGGTTGTTTCTCCTTGAGCTCATCATTTTGCCAAAGACACTCCACCTCCTAATCTTAATATTTCCATCTTGGGTGTTCCTAAAACAACATCTTTGGATGTTATTCAAAGCTTAATGGTGAAATAGCTTCACCAAAATCCTATGAAAATGTCTTTGTATGAGTTAATCCAAAACTCATCCCAAAACTATCAAGCTTTGATTAGTGTTTTGCAAGCAATTGAGGTACAATCAAATGATCCCTAACCTCTTACATATTTGGTTGGCTCCCTTAATTCCATCTCCCTAATTTCTTTCAGTAATTTGGAAATTCCACTTTAACATCTTGAAGATCAGGATTTTGCCCTTTTTATTACCATATATATTGATCAAACTCATATCAATAAAGTTATGATCAATGGGAGAGCAAGTATGAATATTATTTCTACCCATGCCTACAAAGAGATATCCCTTCCTGATAAGTGCATGTCTCAAACTAATGTGGTACTCCATTCCTTTAATGATAATATAGCTACTACAATTAGAACTATTATCTTACATATCTGTATAGGTCCCCACACAATTCAAAGCTCTTTTATGTTGTGTAAGGAGAGTTCCAATATAAAATATTTCTTGGATGACCTTGGATGCATGTTATGGTATGTGTACCCTCAACTTTGCACTACTATGTCAATTTTGAACATGATGGACAAGTGCATGTTATACCCATTGACCCATCTCCATTCAAAATATGCAACATGACCTATAGTCCTAATGATGTTCTCATCCAATTGAAAATATCATCTTCTCTACATGTTACTTATGAATCTTAAATAAGCTCCACTCCCCCTATTATAGGGATATTGGTAACACAAATTCTTAACAAAGACTCATGGAGGAGACCTATCAATGTTTGTCACTCAACAAATATCATTTGTTGACACTTGACATGTTCTATACTCCATAAGAGTATGGAAGGTTTTACATGCATCCAAATTATGATCCCCATATTAGGATGGTCATCCCTTATGGGCCCCCTAACCTTCAAACCAATTTCACATATGGTGGAGTTGATCAAGCTCCCGTTGTCAGTAATCCATCTCCTTCACCACAACCATTTACCTATGACTTCTCTTTCCTAAGTAACCCTAGATTTGTTAACACCTATCTCTATAGGTGTGCCTAGAAAGGATTTGGTTTGGGTCATTATGATCAAGGTGTCCATATGCCTATTGAATATCCTACTAGCAACACCATTGAAAATGCCAAAAAGAGGGATAGAGTGGGATATGATGAACCAAATAAACTCACTAAAACCTCCCATGAATTAATTATCAAAGAACCAATCTCTCCTTCTCCACCATCACCTACTGAATTAGAGGTATCTATATCTCCTTTTTTTTCAATAAATTCCATCCATTTAGGGCATCTCACCTATCATCAAGGTAAGGAAACAAGGTCCCTTCCTCTTGTTCATCTTGAAATAATTGATGAATACTCTACCACTATTAACGCTATCCAATGTCAAGATGATGATGCAATTCTCACCTACATGGGTGTGGATGATTCTTATATCCAATGATCACTCCCATCTAAAACATAAGCTATGTTAAATGAATTAACCATTGACATCAACCTACCCTCTCATGATAACCCTTGCATCTTAAAGATCAAAAAATCTTTAGATTCCTCTGAGAAAGCTAATTATGCTACATTTATTAATGACCATAGTAAATCCTTTTCTTGGTCTTACAATGACATGCCTAGTATTAACCCCTCTATTGTCACCCATAACATTGTCACTAATCAATATGTTAAACCTATTAAGCCAAAGATTCACAAGATGCATCTTTGTATTGCTTTCCTTGTTAAAGAATATTTCTAATGCCTCCTTTTTGTTAACTTTATCCAACTAATCAACTACCCACAATGGATTTCCAATATTTTTCCTATCACAAAAGCAACTGGTGGAATCTCCATTTACATTGACTATCATGATTTAAACCTCATTTGTCTAAAAGATGACTTACCATTACCAAGTATCAACTAACTTGTTGATCTGATGGTTGGCCATGAGATGTTATCACTTATGGATGGATTCTTTGGATATAATCAAATCATGGTTATTCCTAAGGATCAACACAAGACAACCTTTATTACCTCATGAGGGATTTTTTGTTATCAAGTGATGCCTTTTGGCATAAAAAATGTTGGTGTAACTTACCAATGTGCCATGACTTACATTTTCCATGATCTCATACACAAAATTATGGAGGATTATGTGGATGACTCACTTGGCAAGTATAAACTTCACCAGGATCACTTGACAATTCTTGAAATTATATTTTCTTGTCTCCTCTAATATAACATTTGACTAAACCCAAAGAAATGTGTCTTTGGTGTTATTTTCAATAAGATCTTAGGTTTTATCATTTCTCTCCATAGTATCAAGGTCAATCCTACTAAGGTTAGATCAATCTTAGAGATGTCTCCACCTACTAATATTAAACAACTTCATAGCCTATAGTGTAAAATTTAGTCAATTCATTGCTTCATTTCCTAGTTGTCAAGTCACTACCAACCCTTTCACCATCTCCTCAAAAAGTATGTCTCCTTCCATTGGAATATAGATTCCCAAGAGGTTTTTGATGAACTTAAACAATACCTCCTTTCCCCACTGATTCTTATTCCACCTAAGGAAAATAAGAATTTCTACCTATACATCTCCATAACAGACCATTCTTTAGGTGTCATGATTGTACATCGAGATGATCAACATCAAGATCAATCAATGTATTACATAAGCTACACACTTATTGATTATGAGACTCGATATACCCATACTAAAAAAAATTCTATACGTTGGTCTTATTACCTCCAAGATTTTCCATTATCTCCTAAATCACAAAACCTATGTGGTCACCCATACTGATCCCCTCAAATACATGCATTCTAAACCATATCACAACCAACATGTAGCTTGATGTCTCATGCTTCTAGATAAATTTTATTGAGAATTCATTCAACAAAAGTATATTAAGGGGCAAACAATCACTGATCAGTTAGTTGCTACCCATTTACCTGACAATCAACCTTCAAACCTTGAATTCCCTGATGAATCTATTGCAATACTCTCCATTGATGACATTTCTTATCAAATGATGATGTTATTTGGTAGATCTAAATGTCAACATGATGGAGGTTCAGGGGTCATTCTTATTTCTCTAGATGGAAAGCCTATACCTTTGTCATTTAAACTAGATTTTGAATGCACTAACAATATGGCCAAATATGAGGCTTTAATTATAGGACTTCAAACAACTCTCTTTTTGGGTATCAAATCCATAACCATTTTTGGTTATTCTCAGCTAATGGTTAACTAGGTTAATGATCCTACCTATGCAAAAATGAAATTCTACAGTGATATAAACATCATGCAGATATGTTATTGGGATCATTTGACTCTTATCTCTTTCAAACTATTCTTTGATCTATAAATAAGTTTTTTGACATGATGGTTTCACTTGCTTCACACATACCCTCTTCATCCTCCTCTTCAAGAATCTATGTCACCGTGCATTATTTAACATTACCTTCTTATTTCTCAGCTAACATCCTCTTTGTCAGAAATGTAACAGCCAACCCACATGACTTAGGGTACAAACAACTCATGGATTATCTTTCCTTCTCTATTACCCCTTCTGATATATCCAATAATGAGAAATGAGCCTTCATAAAATGTGCCACTCATTACACTATAATTGGGGGACTTCTCTACAAGTGAGGTTTTAATGGTCTTCTCCTTAGATGCCTCACTAGTATTGAGAATCCCTTCACTATTAAGGAAGTTTATGATGGGATTTGTGGTGGGAATTTCAATGGTCACGTAGTTGCCAAGCATATCCTTTGACTTAGCTATTACTGGCCCACACTTCATCAAGATTATGCTAATTATGTTCAGCATTGCATCAAGTGTCAAAAACATGCTAACCTCCTTCACGTTCCTAGTCATGCATTACAAGTCACCAAAGACTTTTGTCCCTTTTCCCAATGGGTCTTAGATCTAATTAGAGATATTAACCATCATTCATCCCTCTATCATCATTCTATCCTTACTACCATTGAATACTTCACTAAATGGGTCAAGGCCATCCCTCTCATCTCCACTAAAACTAACAAATTTTTTCACTTTATTAACCATCACATCATCTATCATTTTGGTGTCCCTTATAAGATTATAAAAGATAATGGAAAGTATTTCAAAAATAAGACTATTCAAATTGTGTGATACATTTATAATCAAATTAAGCTTCTCATCACCATAATATCCACAAGTTAATAGACAAGCAAAAGCTTCTAACAAAACATTGACCAAAATTCTCATGAAGGTAGTCAACGATACGAGCAAGGATTGGGACACACACATTTCTTTTGATTTATGGGCTTATTGCACTAGCATTTGAACCCCTATAGGTGCTACACCTTTTTCATTGGTATATGGGATGGAGGTTGTTTTGCCTCTTGAGGTCCAGATTCATTCTCTTCACATTTCTCTACAAGACATACTTACTAATGACGAATTTTGCCAAGAATGTTTGGCTCAACTTAAATTGCCTAATGAGCATTATCTCATAGCCCTCAACCACCTCCAAATTTATCAAGAGTGTATCAAATGTGATTATAAAAAAAACCTCAAAGAGTGATATTTCAATATAGGAGATCTTGTCTTAAAATAAAATCAACATGTGATGAACATGGAGAAAAGCAGATGGAGTAAGTTTGCTCTCAATTGGCTTGGACCTTATATCATAACTCATAAGTATGGTTTAGGAACTTATCACTTGTATTTTCTTGAAGGAAGGCCAGAACTCGATCCTTTAAATGATTTACACCTATGACCATTTTTTTGTTAAAAAAATCATCGATTTACCTCATGTTTAACTTGAGCTCATCCATTGAGAATCCCTATTACATTCGTTTCCCTTCCTATCACCCTTACTCCTATACACTTAGTTAAATTATAGAGTGGAGAGGATTTATCCTCAAAGTGGAAAACTCCTAAGCCTTTATAGTCTTGTGCATGACTAAAAGCTAAAAAAAATGGGATATGTGACAAAGTTATAAATCTTAAGTCATGTTTTTTAATGTAGAATGCTCCCTTGAAGGATAGATGTGTAACTTCCCTTTGCTACTATCAATAGACTGCTCCCTTGAAGGATAGCTATTTAAAATTAAAAACAAACACTTAGACCACTCCCTTGAAGGATGGCTAAGCCAAATTTGTTCTCAAAGGGAAAAATAAATGAAAAAGGCTTCTCATAGCTTTATATGACCTTAACCCATATAAAATCCCATTTTAGGCTTCTCGCATTGATCAAATTACACACTAAAAGCTATAAAAATTGAATATGTGACAAAGTTATAAAATCTTAGGTCATGATTTTTAACATAGACTGCTCCCTTGAAGGATAGCTATTTAAAATTTTAAAAAAATGCTTAAAGCACTCCCTTGAAGGATGGCTAAGCCAAGATTTATTCTCAAAGGGAAAAAATTAAAAAGTCTTCTCACAACTTTATACGACCTTAACCCATACAAAATCTAATTGTAGGCTTCCCACATTGATCAGCTTACACACTAAAATCTAAAAAAAAAAAAAGGTATATGTGATAAAGTTATAAAATCTTAGGTCATGATTTTTAATGTAGACTACTTCCTTGAAGGATAGTTGTTTAACTTCCCTTTGCTACTATAAATATAATTCTCCCCTGAAGGACAACTATTTAAAATAAAAAACAAATGCTTAGACCACTCCCTTGAAGGATGGCTAAGCCAAGATTTTTAGTTCTCAAAGGGAAAAACAAATGAAAAAGGCTTCTCACAACTTTATATGACCTTAACCCATACAAAATACCATTGTAAGCTTCCCATATTGATCATCTTACACACAAAAAAAAAGCTTTAAGTCATGGATTTGCCTTTAGTAGCTCTCAGGTCACCCATATTAGGGGCATATCATCCCTACTTTTTAGGTTATGCTACCCAAACATTTTTCCTTATTTTACCCTTTTTCCCCTCATACTCTTTCAACGGACTATGAAACTCACTTAATATAAGGTAAACATGATTCTTCTTTAACAAACACAATGGTTCAAAGATATAAGGTATGAAAGAGGCTCATTTTCCTGAGCCTATTTATGTTCTAAATTATGGTCTTTGCTAATGCACGAGCATTCTGCCACTTTAATTTCCCATTCACCTCACATGTCAATATCTATATTTGAGGTGGAAAAAAAACAATGTCATACCAACACTAACAAAGCCTACTCAATTTATTTTATGCATACACCATCACAAATATGGAAAAATGTTGAATTAAACTGACATAACCAATTTATTCATTTTAAGCATACACCATCATGAAATATGTAAAAATGCTAAGATGAAACTAACCAACCAACTATGCATATACCATTGCATATATGGAAAAGGGTAGTCTAACTAAACTAACATGATCAGCATTAACATCAAATTTAACATAGCATAAAATTGGCATCTAAAATAATCATCATCCACATCATCATCATCCATCACAATAAACACATCTCAAATGAACACATAGAAATAAATGAACATCTCATATATAGACATCTTGTGTGTGTGTGTGTGTGTGTGTGTGTGTGTGTGTGTGTGTGAGTGTGTGTGATCAAAATGCATGTCCATAACTACATCATCTCTCTCTCTCTCTCTCTCTCTCTCTCTCTCTCTCTCTCTCTCTCTCTCTCTATATATATATATATATATATATATATATATATACATCTCACATCTTTAACTCATAATATGGTATACATATAACATAGATAATCAAAAAGGGAAAACTTTGGCACTTTCTAATCTAGTTGTTATAATAAAAAAACTTTTTTTATTCACCAAAATTTGATACAAAATTTTCAATTTTCTACAATTTACTACTTTTAGTAAATATTATCATATATAGTGAATGTACTTATTTTTTAATTAATTTATGGTTTTAATAAAAAATAGTATTTTATTCAAAAACATCTCTCATATATTTGAAATAAATTCTTATTTTATCAAAATTGTTGATTCTTTATTGGGAAAATTCTAGGATTTCCCCATGAAGCATTCCACATTGTCTAGTGAATTTTTTATCCATAATAAATCAAATTTCAAATTCCTCATATATTTTTCATAATTATATTAATATATAAAAAACTACTTTTGGTTTTCTAAAATATTATATGGATTTTTTGAATTTGGTATTTTACTATTTTTTATAAATTTAGACCTACAAACCATACATTATACTTTTGTTTCCCTATTTTTTTGGGTTCATATCATTTCCTATTTTACCTAAAACCCTATTTTAGATTCCAAAATTTCTCATTTGATCACTTTATATTGATTTATCTTTGGTTATCACATTTTGGTGACCTTGACCCTTAGTTATAAAACCCTAATTAACCTAGGGTTTCATGGTTTATTATTTTATAAATTTAGATTATTGATTTTAAAGTGTTCAAATTTTAAAACTCAAAATTTTATATTTTCCAAAATCATGTTCAATATGGATACATCTATTAATTATTTCATGGTCCAATATCCTATAGTGGTTATTACTTTTTATATCTCATCAATGATTCAATCAATCTTATTTATAAGGGATTCAAAATATAATCACTTAAAAATAACAAAATCAGAGAATGATCCTAATTAATATAAAATTCAAACCTCTCTTTACCAATCTTATGGTAAAATTATTGACCCTCTTTATCCTAACCCTAAGAAGGGTGATAACTATCATCCCTCTAACTAGGTCCAAGATATCACTCCTCTAAAGGGTAAGGTAGATGGTGTATGTATGTATATTCAAACCAAGGTACCTAGAGTTTTTGTTTTTGATTCCCCAAAATATCAAATCATCCGTATAAAAAATTTAATATAAGAGTTAAAATAGAAAAATGAATACTTCAATTCAAATATCACATTATTATAAAATCATATTCCATGCACCCAAAATACAACACATGGTAGTGTTAATCATGTGTTTGCATCCTCGCCTACCAATTATGTGCCAAACAAGGTTTTATATCTTAAAAAAAAATCAACAAAATATATTCATAACAAGTGATTATGAAAGTGACCAAAAGGCTATTAATATTCTAAGTTAAATCCTAAGATATATGCTTTGAAACAAAATTATCAAACTATGTACTTCACATCTTATAAGGGGAACTAAATACTATTGTGCATATCATACAATGCATGGGCATCATATAGATTATTATTTGGAATTATAGAACAAAATACAATGTCTCAAAGATAGTGGTTATTCTATAATCAATACATCAATCAATAAAACCATTCGAATTATGATTACTTCTCTTGAAGCGCAAGTACCAAAACAACAAATATGGTTACCAAAGAGAATTTTAGAGCAAAACATTGAGAAAAAAGGTTCAAAAATAAAACTCAGATCAAGAAAAGGATCTAAATCTAATTCTCCATAATGATACTCATATTTCAAAACAATATGTTTTTAGAATGAAATATTTAAAAAAAATTGGTTATCATGATCAATGATTGGGAAAACATGCCCAAGGCATCACTTATCCTATTTTTATATATGATCAAAATGATCATCAAGGCTTGAGCTATAATAACGCAAATAATTTAAATATACATTTTGATAATATAAAAGAGAAGTAATCTACAAATTAAAATGAGGTACACAAGGGATAATTTATCAAAGAATAAGAAAATACAAGCACTTACAAATGCAATAATTATAGAAAGAAAATATCCCAAATATAATACTATAGAAAGATCAAGAAAAAAAATTCCAAATCAAACTCAAGAAAAGAAAACATGCATTCTCAAAAGAGGTTTTCTAACAAAAGAGGTCAAAAAGAAAGAGACACTTGAAAAATTTAATGTTATAAATGTGGTTACAAAAGTGGAAACTATAGGCCTTTTCTCATATTAAAACACTTATAGTCTCACTACTCATATAGATGGTGATCACTCTACAAATGAAGAGTTCATCAAACCATGTTTTAATTTGCTTGATAACCTACCACATAATATATTCATATCTATAGGACCTAGTACCTATCAATTTAATCCATTACTGACAAATGATAAATCAAATATGGATAAATTCAAATTAAATATTAAAAAAAAAAAATTACCAAAAGACCATAATATACTTACTAATTATAATATTCACACATATGGCACATCTATCTTAAGATAGGTTATACACTTACTACTCCTTATGTACTCTCATCCATTAGATCAAATCATATGTAGTCTCTACACATATTCAAAAAATACCAAAAAAATCAAGAAATCTAAACATATTTTCCACATTTACATGTTATATTCACTCATTGGCCTATATTTTGTTGATGCCATGTTGGTAGATGACATATCGATATTTTCTATATGTACATGTAATTCATACATCTTTTGAGTGTGATACTAGCATACACAAATACATGATCTATGCACTTTTAGATGTTAGGATTTCCCTCTACTCATGTCACCAAGATTTTTGGGGCATATAGCTTATTTCATCATGATAAATATATGTTATATCATTCTATGGTCATTTTACATTATCATGTTTGAGCCTACATACATACTTATGCATGCCTTTATCCATGATTATATCTTACACAGGTTACTTGATATGTTATACACTTGACATTTTTTCTTAACACATTTGATCCATGGGTTACTATGACATGTTTATATTGGTTGATTATACTTTCATTTATGAAACACTTCCTTGAGTGTCTTTCATTATTACTATATTCTTTATTCAATCATTTCAATATGTTATTTTGTTTATGGCCCCCATGCCTATGTATGATTTCTTTGACATTTGCATATGTCATTATTTATTATATGTACATTTGAATATGTCATTATTTTATTTTTTAAATTTAACTAAGTCATGTCCCTTGAATTATGTGGCATTTGAACATGCCCCTTATTTGTTGTCTCTTTGGACCATTGCCTTTTGACTTGCTTGTGAGTGTTCTTGTTTGTGTGCTTGTTTGCTTGTTGAGTTTTTATTATTGTTATCTAGTCTATGTTTCCATGATCTTTATACATCTTAGGCCTTCATGTGATCACATTAGTTCTATGTGATTTAATTCTATATCTACCTAGACATACTCCTTTTGTATGCTACATGGTTCCATTCATAGATTATACAATTGTCTTACCCTTTTGAGGTGAGATAACTACTAATTATTGTCTTTCCCTCACCTCAAATTGGGGGCATATTAGTGTGGGAATGTCATAGAGGCATGTTCACCACACTTGTCATAGTTTTTAGATTTAGGGGGGGGCATGCTTTGAAAGCATTTTCTCGATACTTATTTAGTATTCAACATCTCTAGATTATAGTGGGGGTATGTTTTGGAAACATGTTCTCCACATTGGTACTTATATAAATTTTCAAATTTCTCCATATATAGTGGGGGAATGCTTTGAAAGCATATTCTCTACACTTACATAGTTATATGATTTAGATTCACAATTATGGAAAAAAAGTATACATTGGTATCATTGTTATACATAGTTTCAGTATGATACATATCTAAGATGTATATTATATGTAATTTGTGCCTAATATTTAAAAATAAAAATCAGTTTCAAATTCCAAAATACATTTTTATAATATTACCACATCACATAATTTTATGTACTAATACCACAGTTGAACTTTTATGGAGTTTATTGAGCCAAACTACTATAATAGTTGGTTCACTTTTTGGTATGGTTATGGAGATTAAATCACTCAATCTTGTCTAGTTTTCAAGTTGGACTTGATTGTATCATCCATCCTCACCATGTTATAAGTATCATTGGGTTTCACAATTAAGATAATCTCAACTACAATATGTTAACTCATATTTTCTCCAAGGTTTGGGGCATGGGCCTTCCAATATATCTCTCTCTATATATAAATGTATCTCCTTGGATGTATCCACTTTCAATATTTATTTATATTTGTCATAATCTTAGTTTTAAATCCTTATAATGATACATATTTTTCAAATCAACTTTACAATAGGCAAGATAATGACATCGACATATAGGTGTTCTCCTAAACCTTTCTCTTTTAATTTCAATCAATTTCAAGTGCTTTCAATTCTAGATTATATGCACTAGTTATATACTAAAACATCCTCTTGGTTACAAGTTAGTCACTAGTAAAGCACTCAAGTTGTAAATATGCAAACACAAAGTGTGTTATATATACCAAAGTATGCACTCCTTTATTTTAAACTAATAATTTCATTACTAGATTAGGGGGGGATGTATATGATATTTATGGATCATATAGCACCTCAGTCTTGTATACTTGAAAAAAATTGGGCCTTAGTTTTTTCTCTTATTTATGGCCCTTTTGTCACTTTCACAAGTCTTACAACTTATCTATCTTGTGCCCCTTATCATATCTCTTAGTCTAAATAATCTCATGTTAATGACCCATGGCTTTTATCTTGCCCAAAATGCTTAAAATGTACTTATCTTCAACCTCTCCAAGATTGGATCATGTACCTACTTTCCTTCTCCCTAGACACTAACACCTGAGATAGACACTAGTGTTGATGTTAGTGTCTTAACTTGAAGCAAGTGTGTAGTAACCTAAAGTCATCCATTTTAAAAAAGAAACATATCCTAATGATCAACTTAAGTATTTTAATTTAAGTTACTTATCCAAATGGATTAATTTAAATATAAGATCAATCCTCATTATTTCTTCACCTATAAAATACCAAAAGAGACCAAGTCAACTTATCTAATCACTATATCAAGCATTCAATTGAACAAACCTTCCCTATTTCCATACTAGTCATAGGGATAACAAATCTATAAGTCTAAAGTACTAAAGGAGTAACCCAATAGCATAATTTTCCAAGTTACAAGTTAGGTCACTATTCTAATTGGTTTCCACATATTGCATGATTCACATACAATCCAACATGTATGGGATAACTACATCAATTTGAGGGCATCTTCATAGTATTAGCTATATATGAAACACCCATTAATAGCAGGGTCTTTGGGGTAGCTCGACACCATGTGCCCACTAACCTATTTTTCCCCAAGGTCACTATGAAGATGAATAACTAGGGTTTTGACATTTCATGAGGATTGGCAATCCATGACCTAGATTTAAATGCACCAAAGCAAAGGTGAAATAATATATATAGTCATCTAGGTGGTTGCATACTTTTAAATAGTTATTCCATACAAGACACTTGCATTGAACCCATAAGATATCATTAATGTAACCATCTCAAGTTAAAATTAGATTTTTGAGGCTCCAAAAGCATCCAAATCAGAATTTGATGACTATCTCAAAATTATCTTCCAACATGATTTCTACCTATTCCAAATATAACATTATGTTAGCATCAAAATCAACTAAGTATATTACTTCTTTATCATTTATATACATAGCTTAGTTTTACTTTCTATATTTAACCTATAACTCAACATAGGAATTTTAGTGTATGTTTATATTTGAGCTTAGCATCCAATTGGATTGCAGTAGATTTGATTATCATCCTTGTGTATTATTAGTTCTATACACCCTTAAAAAAGGTAGTATAAGTTTAACTCCAAGTACTTAGACCAAAAACCATTTTAGGGTTAAACACTATGGAATTGATTTATATTTATGAGAGATCAAAAATCTATAATAAAAAACTTTGGCCAAAGTAATGATATAGCTGAAAACATTGTCAATAAATTGTACCATCTAGTTTACATGCATGTGCATGATGTCATATTAGATAGAGTATTGTATTCCATGTTTTTTATGATTTATATGTATTAATGATTATAATACACACATCTTTGGTTGATTTCTTGATATATGCACTACCATTATCTACTTCTTTATGAATGTAAGGGCTAGTCTCAGTGGGGAGGTGTGTGGAATATCGATGGTCAATGGTTGGAGTAAAATCACCTAGATGATGCTCTCCCTCTCTTCAAATAATCAACCATTTTGTATTAATACTCATGTCTATTGTATTTATTTCAAGATGTCATATGAATCTCTGATGTATATTTGTATTTCATATTATGTATTATTATGACATTGAGTGAAAAGTGTTTCATTTTCACATTCAAAATTATTATGATTATTTATAATAGTGATTGTGTATTTGTATATTATTCATAATAATGATAATATTAGTGGTTTTTTATTCCTATTTAGTTGTAATAATGATTTATTTGTGTATATTATATTACCAATCATTTTGTATATGATTTACAACATGGAATCTTAACTTCTACACTATCGAAAGGTTATTTGTAAGATAAATAAAATATGATTTAACTATTAGGTTAGATATATTTTATGTAAATGTTATATTTATTGTATTTAACTTTCAAAAAATATAACATTATGTTAATTAGTGTAGAGGAATATATTATTAAGTGTGTTGAAGTAAAAAAAATTACATAAATTTTAGTAAATCCAAGTGAAATTGTAATAGAGCATGGGGGCCATGTTTTTAGCATGAATAAGGGGTCTATTTTTCAAGTCACTCATCTAATTATTTTGATCTTGGATTTCCTCTTATTTCTGTTTCTCTAGGTCATGAGAAAGTTGAGGTTAATTATAGACATCTTGGATGACATTCATGGTGTCATGTAATACCTTTATTTGTCATGTATTTTTTAAATAATAGGTCATACATTGTGAAAGTATGGCTACTAGCATGGGGTTATATCCTGGTCAGCTTGGGGGGTGGGCACTTAAATGTCTTTACTCTAGTTATAGTATTCCCCTTTCTCTGATACTTATTAGCATACCATCCTAGATTATGTGTATAATGTATCATCTCCACTCCATTTATTGGATTACCTTAAATATAATTCAAGGAATTATTCCACTATATGCACTCTTTTACAATAGACAAAAGTGGGATAAGAGGGGCATTCATGTTGATATTAGCATATCAACCCACATTTTTAACATAAGCATAGTGGGAACCATTTTCCTCCTCAACTTTTATTCCCTTGATGAAGATTATAACCACCACACTATAAGTTAGATTTATTATTTAATACACATTATTTTGTCCTTTTTATCCTAGATTAGATTTTTCTCAACCTATATATCATAGGCTTAGTGATCGTGCCTTATGAAGGGTGTCTATAACTTAATAATATGTTGTGTTATGGGATATGATGTCATAAATTTTGTAATATAAGGATGTTTCTAGTTGGGTTACTTATTCAAGAGGAGGGTAATTATGCACATCATGCCCTTCTATCTTGTCAAGTGCCTGGTTATCTAGAACCTATTGGAGAAATGATTCTAACACTATGACTTATGCCTCTATGTCCATGATAACTCCTATAAATATTATCTCAACAACCTTAGATCTTAGTGTTACTTCTCTTAGTTTTGTGAACTTTATCATGGAGAGGGAACACCAAATAGGATAATCATCCCTCTAAAAAACCATTGGGAATGTTTTACGTGGTGAATGACACATAGGAGTTTAGATATTAGTGTTTTAAAGCTAGCATCATTCACTCATATGCTCTCTATAGGCTCTTGTTTGATATCCTTAAGCATGGAAATACTCTATTTCTTGAATTTAGGAATATTAAAATCATTAAAGAATGCTTCCTTTAAAAAATTATATTCAAAAATTACCTAGGTTGCATCTAGATTTCGGTATTAGGTTTGTGCATGAGTTTGTAAGGTGTGCAAAATGTTATTGCACTGTCCTATGTTTTAGGATATTATTTTGCTATAGTTTTGGATATATAATAGCCCTTGTAATGCACTCCAAGTTTAAGCTAAATATATTATTATTTTAAGCTAATATTTGTTACCAGATCGGTCATATCTCTAAACCTAATTATAAGGGAGAAACTAAGGAGAAGGTGGAGCCTCAAGGCACCCTATCTCTCTCTCTCTCTCTCTAAGCTTGGTCCTTGGTATCCAAGAGAGATATTAATATATTTGGTGTGATACACTCTATTAGTGTTATATTTACCTCAACATTTGATCAATAAATGCATGGTCTTTTAACTTAGATCACCATGATTGCATGGAAGCCCTAGTAAAACATGCCCACATTCAACCGATGGTCACTCTTAAAGTTTGGAAGGGGTTTCTATGAGAGATTAAAGACTTCTTATAAACCTATTTCATCAACTAAGATTTCAATGCTTCTTATAGAGTTTCCTCATACTTCATAAGGCATTATAGAAGGAAGTAAAGTGGTGGTGTATTTATATATGTTTTCAGAGATGAATAATAAAGGTGATAGATATAGGATTATGTGTTGATATTATTGAAACTATGGCTTATTAAGCTATCAATAAACTCTTGTTTGATGGAATGTTTCCTTTTGCAAACTCAACATTTCATATAAGAAATGATGTGTCTGAGATAAAGGTTGGTGGTGCATTTTTTAAATCATAACTTTCAATTTTTAAGTTTTCATTTTTTTTAAAAAACCCAAAACCACCTATTTCTACCCAGAACCACTCATTTTAATTCTCAAAACCACCTTAAATAAACTTTATTTGCTACACATTTTATCTAAAACCACCTCAAAAAGAAACATGTGGTATTACCCAACCAGCATGGTTTTGCTCATAAAATGCATTTTTTAAGGGTTTAAATACAAGTTTTATCCTTCATACACTTGTATTTCTGTATAGGGGAGTTGGTGAGTACATGTTTTAGTAAAGTAGAGGTGGGAGGTTCAAATCCCCTCAATGTTTTTTAACAATCCCTCTAAATTTGGTAATCCTGCCAATTTTAATTATAACTAGCTAAATTTAGCTAGAAATGTACTAAAACAAAAAAAATAAATAAAAAAGGGGGGAAAGAAAAAGTTATATATATATATATATATATAATTTTATTTTTTTTGAAAGGATGCCAAAGATCCCAACAAAACAAAAAAAAGCAAGTGTTTTTTCATTTTCTAAAAAGCATTGTAATTTTTCATTTTATAAAATATTGTAATTGTTTTACATATTTGCTCAAAATAATGAGTTTTTAAACTCAATCATAGTGTTTTGTAAAAGTGGTGCCTATGAATCATGTTTACGGGTAAATTTATCATGCTTGAGTTACTCCATCCATAGCCTAACATAGCTAAACAATGACATCTGGGTATCATCCTTTTAAATCATCAAGGAGAAATAAGGGCACATGCAGTCATAGCCATCCCTTCATCTACCTATTCATTTCAATCAAAGGGCATGAATATTGACTAGTGGTATTTCTAATTATATAGCAAAGTTACATATACGAATGTAAAAATCCATTTAAGCAGGTTATAGTGATTGAATGAACCCTTTTCAATATTGACTAAGTACCACGTACTAGACTCTTTCATGTGTGTTTATGCTTATTTCACATACCACTGATTATACAAAAAGGGTAAACTTATTCCATGTACCGATGGGTATAAAGGAATGGTGCATATCAATAAAGTTCTTATATAATAGATTGATGGTATGTAGAAAGGGAGACCTTGATACCTAGAATTATAAGGAACCAATCCATCACCTTTGGTCAGATTATACACAATGGTTAGAAATGGGCCAAAATTCTTTTTTCCAGGCTCATAGCTTCTTCATGGTGACAACATGCTGCTTAGAAAACTAAAATTAAGACACATTTAGAATTTGAAGATATTTGGCCTATTGTTACTGGTACTCTTACTTGACATGCTACTGACATTGATCTTTAAAATAAGTTTGACAAATCCAATCAAAAGGAAAAGTTGATCATCATGTTTGAAGTATTAGATGAGGTACAACCTCATATCTATGAGGCCACAATAGCAAAAGATGCTTGGAATAAGCTATAAATATTCTATGAGGCCAAAAATGAAGGAACAATTCTTCATTTGTAGAGTCAAATTCATTCCCTCAAATTTAAGTCTAGTGAAAAAGTGGAAGCTTTTTTTCATCATGTTGAAACCTTGAGGGCCTCACTCCAAGCATTGAGTAAAATAGTGTTAGATGCATCTCTTGTACCTATTATCCTGAGAGCACTACCACCCGCCTACAAGATATTTATGACTAATTTGATAGTCACTAAACAAAAACCATCTTTTGACAAGTTAGTAAACATGTTGCAATAGGAAGAGTTTATGTATACAGAAGAAGAAGAGTTAGAAGAACATGCTCTTGCCTCTAATCAACATAAAATAAAGAAGTAAATCAAGTCTTCTAAACCAAATCAAGGTTAACAACATAATTCACAAGGGGATAAACAACAAAAAATTTGTCTTATATGTGTAAAAATAGGACGTGAGCTAAATAATTATTGGTATAACTCTTTTAGACAGGGCTCTTCAAGCAAAAAAAAACCTAGTCACCAACAATTATCTCATCCACATAAAGGACAAGGAAAAAAGAAAGGGCATTAGAAGAATAAATCTAATCAACAAGGCAACATTTTTGAATAGGAAGACACTCACTTTGATGAGGACTTATTATATGCTACATAGTCTCATGATGAATCAACACCATAAAGTTCTATCTAGTATGTCAACTCAGGTGCAACTCGATATATGACTAGAAGACAAGATTGGTTATACAACATGAATGAGACTTCCATAAAAAAAATGTCTCTTTGGGTGATGACTCATCCTCTCAAGTTTAAGGCATTGGTAATATTTCCTTACCACTTGGATGAAATGATTGAAAAATCTGAGATGTCATGTATGTCCTAGGACTCACAAAGAATCTTTTATCAATCAATCATCTACTTAACCACAACCTGAAGGTTGAATTTGATTTAAAAAGTGGAAAAATGATGTGTTTGATCAAATATAAGTCAAAACACTTGAGAATTGTTTTACGAGCCTTAGGAGTGGGAAAAATGTTCTAACTTAACTTTATTCAATCAAATAATCAAGCACTTATAGCTTAAGATTTAGACTCAACCAATATGTGGCATTGTAGATATGGTCATGTCAGTTTTGGACACCTCAAAGCACTTAACAATTATAACATGGTTCATGGAATTCCTTAGTTGAAGAAAAATATAGATCTCTGCACTGATTATCTAGCAAGGAAATAACATCAGACATATTTTGGTCAAAGTTCTTCAAGAGCATCTGGTAAGCTTGATCTAGTGCATACCAATCTTTGTGGCCCCATGAGATCTAGTCACTGTGGGTTTCATTATTTCATTCTCTTTGTTGATAACTACTCACACAAGATGTGGGTTTACTATCTAAACACCAAAGACCAAGCCTACAATACTTTCAAAGAGTTCAAAGCAGTAATCAAAACTAAAATTGGTCAAAAAATCAAGGCTCTCCACTCAAATCAAGGGGGAGAATTCACCAGTAAAGTATTTTTTACTTATTTTAAATAACATGGAATTCATCAATAAATGACTCCACCATAAACTCCATAGTATAATGGTGTTCTATAATGGTGAAACCATTTATCATGTAAATGGTACATAACATGATTGAATATTCAATTTTGGCATGCACATATTGGGCAAAAGTAGTGAAAATAGTAATCTATTTTTTGAACATGTCACCCATTATATCTCTTCATAATATGAATCCACATGAAGCCTAGACAAGGAATAAACCTTCCATTACTCATCTTTGAATTTTTAGATGTAAGGCTTATATGCATGTTCCTAAAAAGAAGAGAAAGAAACTTGATACCAGATCCATGCCTTATATCTTCTTAGGGTATAGTGATGAGTCATTAGCCTATAGATTGATGGAACCTAAAACAAATAAGATATACATAATTAGGGATGTTAAGTTTGATGATAAAAGTAAAACCTATGCTCACACCTACTCATTGACTTTAGGAATATTGTGTCATGTATTCTAAATTCCTTTTGCTTAATGTACAAGTCATGCCAAGATTTTTGTCTTATCTTTTGTTGTGTTTGATTATAAGCAGATATTAATAATTTTTCATCTAATTTTTCAATACCATTATCTTTTTATTTCATCCTAAATTTAACTTCTAATATTAGGCTTAGTAAAATGTACTCCATGGGCACTATGACTTCCAATCCATATACTATATGAAATAGACAATACTTGGTCAACCTTTTATAAGTTGTGTGGTAATCCTATGCTCACACATACACATTGACTTTAGGAATATTTTGTCATGTATTCCGAATTCCTTTTTCTTAATGTCCAAGTCATACCAAGTTTTTTTTTCTTATCTTCTATTGTTTTTGATTATAAGTAGATATGAATAATTTTTCATCTAATTTTTTCAATACCATTATCTTTTTATTTCATCCTAAATTTAACTTCTAATATTAGGCTTATTAAAATGTACTCTATGTGCACTATGACTTCCAATCCATATACTATATGAAATAGACAATACTTGGTCAACCTTTTGTAAGTTATGTGTATGCCCAAAGTACTAAAAATATTTTGGTATCCTAATATTATATATCCATAATACATTCATTGGTCATAAATTTCTCCAAAAAATTTGTTGAATGATTATATTATTTCATTTACTTATGGGTGATAAGGAGTAATACTTTTATTTTAAATTAGGAAGTGATATAATAACTTTTCTATTTTTTTATTTAAAACATGTTTTCCTTGATCACTTGTAATACTAAGTGGTCATCCAACTCAAGTAATGATGTTCTAAAATAAAAATTTGTAGAGAATTATCCTTGTATAGTCATTTTTAGGTATTTCTTCTGATCATCTTGTTATGTATTGTGTCCCTATTATTATGAATTGTGTGTTTCTATGTTCATTATCAGTTTAATTAGGTAAATAAAATTAATGAAAATTTTATCAAATGGAGATAATTATAATACTAGTCATACTAACATTTTATCTATTGTGTTGGGGTTTCCTACCCTTTAGTATATCTCATAATTACATGCATGTATGTGTGTGTCTTTAGACATAGTTGGCCACCATAGGCCAGCTAACATTATTTCCTTGGTGGTGCCTTATATTGAATTATGGCCTCCTTATATTCCATCATGTTTCTCCATTATGATGTTTGGTATCTCACATAGTAATGTACTCTCCAAAAACCTCATCTCTTCCCTTTTTCTATAGGGATACCTTTATAAGTGTAAATGGAAAAGATTTTATTGGTAATATTTTGTATTCCATTTTTTAGTATTCTTCAAGAAATTCCCCTATTTCTAGGAATTTTGAAATGTTTTACATATCTTTCATAACTAGCTCAATGTTGAATAGATGATCTCTGGCGAACTCATTTTCAATTAGCCCCACATCTTCTCCACTAGTAATTCTTGATAATTAGTCTGATTTATTATTTATTTAACTAAGTTTCACTATAATCTTAAAATCAAACTCTTGGAATAAAATAAATGTATAATAGATTTTAAGTCCTCCCTTTTATGATAGGTCTATTTATTAAATATTTCAATGGCTCATGGTTGGTGAAAAATATGAATATTGTACCAAGTAGATAATGTCTAAATGTCTCTACTACATACACCATCACTAATGCCTCCATTTATATATTGATTTATTTGTTTCTACCTTCACTAATTTTAATCTTGTGAATGAAATAATTTGATCAATATTAATATGAGGTTGTATTATATCCCTGATGCATCAACACATACAAGGAATGGTACCATGTAATCTAGAAAAAATAGTGTTGGTACATCAACTATAGTATTTTTCAATTTATCAGTTGCTTTCTAACACTATGATGTCCGTTTGATTGTTTGGTTATTCTTTATTTTAAATTATTATTCTATTGGAGTGTTAATTTATGCATAGTTATGAACGAATCTATAGTGATATCTCATGTATCATAGTATTATCCTTATCACTTTTTATGGCTTGGGGGTGGAAAATTTATGATTATTTTAGTTTTCAACTCATCTACCATGAGTCCTTCCCTATGAAAAATATGTCATAGAAATTATACGAATGGAGTTATGAAAATTTATTTAGCTTCAATGAGATTTTCAATTGTCTATATCATTGGAAAATTAGCCTTAATTCCTAGACATGATCCTTTAATATCCTATATACCATCTAGTCATCTAAATATACCTCTAAGACTTCATGAAAAATTACATAAATGTATTTACCATGATGAATATAAATATTTTTAGTGCATTCTTCAATATAAATGGCATTACTATATACATAAATGAACTCCATTATGTCACAAATTTTATTTTTTGGTAGTTTTATAGTGTTATTTTTACTTGATGACATAGAATCCATTTTTAAATGAGTACACCTATCTATCTACCACACTTTATAGGATTTATTTGGTGAAGGGTGTGTGGAATGGATAGTGTAAACATGCCTTATTCCATTCTCTATATTCAACATAAAACTATATTTTACTTATTTTCTTATGTTGAATTATCATTGGAATTATGCATTCCATATCTTCTACTAGTGTAATGATACCTTCAACCAAAATTTTATCTAATTCAATTGTAACTTTAGCTTTGAAATTTGGGTTGAGCGAATAAGTTCTCTTAATTAATGGTTTTATGTCTTCTTTCACCTATATTTTCATCATTCTAACTTCTTTCTTAATTTCTTTAAATTCTATAAAAATTTATGGAAATAAATATTTGTATTCTATTAGAAACTCAATAATATTATCAAATTCATCTATATTATATTAATATCCTATATTCACTATCTTATGATTTACTTATTTCACTATTATGTATTTTCTAATTATCAAGGGTTATAAATATACTACATTATATCTTTTGTAGTTTCAACTTTTTGTCTCTCTCCCTCGTCTATTTATATTTTTTATGTTATTAGGTTTGTCTTCTTCCTATCTTATTCTTGTTTAGTTAATTCATATGATATAATTTATCTTCAAATTCATGTTTATTAGTTACATATTTTGTTCATTTTTGTACCTATCTAGTGAGGGTCCCAATTGGTTCCCAATCATCCATATGCCCTATTATTTTATTTTATTTTATTATATTAAATTGATGTTTTTTGTTATTATTCAACATAAATAAATAAAAAATTATTATCCACAAGGATTGGCATACTTTTGTATTAGGGTCCTATAAATTGATTTTTTTTTTAAACTCACAATTACAGGTCCCTCTCCACATCTCTTGTTGCATGTACCATGTCCTTTGATATGATTTAAAATTATAGTATAATAATTTCACCCAAAGTCTTTCATTAGCTTCACCTTTATTGGTCCATAATTTTTCACAGTTTATAATATGTATTATGGGGTTATGTGTGCTTGTATATTGTGTTATTTCTTAAAATTGTCCTTCTTTCTTAACTAACCTTATTCTTCGTAAAATAATGAAGGATTTCAAGTTCAATATTATGCCTTTGTGAGTATCTCGCCATTTTTTAGTAGTGATAATTATTTTATCATCTATATCCTTCACTCTTATAATTTATAAGGGAAATACCATTGTTATTTATTCTAGATAATCTTCTACATTTCCTTTTCTATTGAATTTCAATTGTTTCACATGTAAAGCCCCTCTTTCAATGTGGTGTATTTTTCCTATTTGAGGTATTATATTATTTTCCATGGTAAGATCCTTTTTATAGGGTCATAATTTCTTCATATGATAAAATTATATGACCCTAGTTTCCTACTCTCTGTATATCTAATGTTCAGTATCTTCTTCAAAGGATATTATTGTGACCAACATGCCCCATTTTCAAATTTTAAAATGAGGACCCACTTTGAGATAAAAACTTCATGTCCATGTCTTGTTTTGGATCAATTTATTCCAAGTCCAAGTCATGATTTATTATCTTAAGTCTAAGTCAAAATCAAGGCTTTTGTTGAATTATTCTCATTAGTCCTTGATTCTTAAATCTAAGTTTTTATTATATTTAGGCCTTGGTTCTATTCTAGAATAATTAGGTTGATTGAATGTTTTTTTAGGTTTTTTTATCAATTTTATTGATGTATTAGTCTAAAAATATAAATGATAATTTTTATTAAAATTATTTTATACACCTATTTGGATTTTAGGTCTAAACATTTACTAAATTTTAGTTTTCATTGATTTATGGACTAACTGAGCTAATTGATATTTGTTTAACCCTAAAATGAAATGTATGTTATGGTATTTCAATTTAATCTTAGGTTTAAGACTAATGAAATTAAATGGTATAAGGGTGAAAATAATATCTATATTAGGACAATTAAATGCCAAACCCAGATATAAGCATACACTAGATTTATTATGCTAAGATAGTCTAAATATGGAAAGTACAATTATGTTGGATATAAAAAATAAAAATAATAGAGTAATTAGCTTATTCTAATGCTAATGTTGTTCTATATTTGTAACAAGCTAAAATTAGGTGGGAAGATAGTTTTGGAATAGTTGTCAGATTCTAGATCTGGTGTCTTTAGCTATCTAGAAAGTTACATCGATGATATTGTCTAAGTCTGGGGATAGTGTCACATATAGAATATATGGTGAAATGGTATAAGACCACTTAGATGACTATGATTTTTAATTCACCTTCACTTTAGTTCATTCATATCTAGGTCATGGACAATTAATCCTTTTGAAATAGCCAAACCCTAACTTTCCATCTTCAATATGACTTTAGGGTAAAATGGGTTAGTGTGTATATAATGTCAGTCTAACCCCAATGACCCTATTGTAAAATGATGTTACCTACATATCCAATACATTTAAGATGGCCTTATATTGGTGTAATTCTCCCCTATATGATGGCTTGTGTGTGAATCATGTAATGTGTGTAAAGTGTGTACAATAGTGACCTAGATTATAACTTAGAAAATCAAGCTCTTGGGTTTCTCCTTTAGTAATTTGGACCTTTAAATATGTTTTACATATGACTGGTATGTAAATAGGGAAGATTCTAATTAAATGAATGCTTGATAGAGTGTTTTTTATAGGTGCCTTAGTATCTTTATATTTTTATAGGTAAAGAATGAATGATGGTTGATCTTGTATTTATATCAATCCCTTTGGAGTAATAACTCACATTGAAGCACTTAGACTGACCATTAGGATATGTTTCATTTACAAATTGGATGACTTTAGTGCATTAGACACTTTCATCTAGAATGAATAGTAGCATTGACATTTTTATCTATCCTAAAAATTAGTGTCTTGGGAGTAACAAAATAGGTATAGGATCAAAACTTGTAGAGGTGTAATATAAGTACATTTTTAGTATTATTAGAAATATAAATTGTATGTGTCATCAATATAAGATAATTTAACTAAGAGATAGAATAAGGGGAATAAGATAAAGTATATGTGAGTCTTACAAAATCAAGGTATGTGTATAACTAAGAGGAACAACTAAGGTATGATTTTCCAAAGCATAAAAGATTGAGATGCTACATAAACACAAAATATAATCTACATTCCCCCCCCCATTTAATATAGTAATGAAATTATTAGTTTAAAGGAAAAGAATAAGTACTCGGATATGTATGCACACCTTATCTTTGCTTGAGTTGAATTTGAGTACTTTGTTGGTAAGTGACATGCAACCAAAAACATGTTACAATGAAAAATTAGTGAATATAATCTAGGTTAAAATTATTTGAAATAGATTTAAATTGAAAGAGAAAGGTTTAGGATTACACCTATGTGTCGATTTAACCATCTTGAATGTTGACAAGTTATTTTGAAAAATATGTATCATTATAAAGCTCTAAAAATGAGATTATGATAAATATAGATAAATCTTTAAATTGCATATATCTGAGAAGATAGAGAGAGACATGTATTATAAGGCACATTCCCCCAAATTTGGAGCAAAAGTGAGTTACCACTTAGCATATGAGATTAACTCAACCATGTAACCCAATGATACTTATAACCTACTAAGATTATATGATCAATTACAACCTAAAAAACTTGGCAAGATTGAGTGATTTGATCACCTCAAGCATACCAAAAGGTAAACCAACTACTGCAATGGATTGGCTCAATATGGTCCATAAAAGTCTATAGGGTATCAGTATGTACTATGGTTTTATAATATGAAACTAATTTGAATTTTATAATATTAGGCACATGTTACATAGCATATGTACCTTAGATATGTCTCATGTTGAAAATATGTATAACAATGGTATTGATGTATAAAATTATTCCATAACTATGAATCTGAATCATATAATTGTGTGATTTAGCTAATCTAGATAAATGTTTAAGTGTGAAGGACATGCTTTCAAATCATGCCTACTATATATATGAAGAAATATGAAAATTGGTATAAGTACCAATGTGGAGGACATGTTTATAAAACATGCCCCCCCCCATTGTAAATTGGAGATGTTGAATACTGAATAGGTGTGGAGAACATGCTTCCAAAGCATGCCCCCACTAAATCTATGAAGTGATATAAGTACCATATACTAAAAAATGTGGAGAAAATTCTTCCCAAGCATGTTCCCACCAAATCTAAAAATTGTGAATGTGTGGAAGCCATATCCATATGACATGCCCCCAATAAATTTTAGAACTAGTATAAGTACCAAATACTGAATGAGTATGAATAACATGATTCCAAAGTATACCCCCACTAAATCTCAAAATTGTGCTAAGTGTGGAGAACATGCTTCCTGATCATTCCCTTATTAATAGACCCCCCGCTTTTGAGGTGAGGGAAAGATAGGAACTTGTAATTACCTCACCTCAAGAGGGTAATACAGCTATAAAATCTATGAATGAAACCATGTAGCATATATAAGTAACATGTCTAGTTAAATGTATCATTAAATCACATAAAACCAATATGATCACATGTAGGCATAATATGCATGATAAATATCATGACAATATCTATATAGTAATAGTACAAGCTTAAAAATCAAATAATAACACACACAAGAGCACTCAAAATCAAGTCAAAAATAAATGGTCCAAAGAGACTGCAAACAAGGGGTATGTTCAAATGTCTCACAATCGAAGGGACACAACTTAGTCAAATGTCCATAAAAGCAAGAATGACATTTTTAAATGTGCATACAAAATAGTGACATATGAAAATGTTAATGAAATCATATATAGGCATGGGGGCCATAAGTAAAGGATCATATTTAATACTCAAACAAGCAATACAAGACACTCAAGGAAGTGCATAAATTAAAGCATAAATAACTAACATAAACATGTAATAGTGGCCCATGTATCCAATGTGTTAGAAAAATATGTTAAATTTATAGCATATGAAGTACTATGTGTAAGATATAATCATGGATAATAGGCATGTGTAAGTACATATGTAAGCTCAAACATGATAATTTAGAGTGATCATTGAATAATATAACCTATGTTTTTCAAGATCAAAGAAGTGGATGCCCCCAACGTCCATATGACATGAGTAGAGGGAAAGACAAACATCCAAAATAGGAGTGTAGATTGTATCACACAAAATGTAAAAGTGTGACATATATGTGTATGTATGAGTATTTGAATATGTCTTCCCACAATATGAAATTAACACATGGTTGTTGAGGATCTAATAGAACAGGTAAGTGCCAAAAGTGTTTTTAATTTTTTTAAATGCTTTTGATCTTTTTGGTATTTTTGGAAGTTTTTATAGAGACTAAACTATGATACAATCTAATGGATGATCATAGGTATCTCCCACATTCAATACCTTACAAACTTAATTTAGATATTTTACATTATTTGCATCATGATTGAATAGATTTAAAATTTACATAACATGTTCCCCCTCACATTTTGTGTGTGTAGTGGAAGAGCTAATGATATAATTAGAACATAGATTAATTTTCATTCATGAGAAAAGGAGACACCTTGATGTGTCACAATATATAAAATTTAGTGTGAATCTTTTTTAGAAGACTCCACATGGTTTACATGATGTACTTACATTTAGACCATATAAATTTGACTCAATTATTTTAACCAAGATGGATGTATGTAATAACAAGCATTTACATTCTCATCTACTAGTTTTGATTTGCCCTTATCTGTATGTAATGTCATATTTTCTACAAGTGGGATTAGCTTATATGTGTTAGGTCCCATAAGTTCAAATAATTTATGTGATAAGTGATCAAGTGGATAAAATTTTAAGTTTCAAATTTTTCATATATCATATCATATGGTTTATCATCATTATCATAATAATCTAAAATATGGCCATCATTTTGCTCAATATAAACTAATAAAGGAATATCAAATGTTGGGGGTTCTTGAGGTCTTTATGGATCCTTTTTAATGGTTATTTTTACTTATGCATATCTATGTACACCTTAGATTTTAGTGCCTTATTTGTATCTAGAGATGAAGGGTATATGATTCTTGACTCACCTATTTCATGTGTATGTATATGTTCAAAAGGGATGGATTGTTTGGGTAATACTACTATATGGATGCCTTCAATTTTAGAATTTATCATTTTCCAAAATTTAAAAGGCTCAGCATCAGTGGGAATGGACAATAAGGTCCCCTTATGTATGAATTTGACACATTGATGAAGTCTAGAGGGGATAACTTCGATTAAATATATCTAAGATCTACCTAAAAGTAAATTATAATGTAAAGATTGAGACATAACATGAAAACTAGTTGAAATTATTTTTGGTCCTAACGACACATCCAATATAATTTATCTAATTAGATATCTATGTGAATTTTCAAACCCGTTTATATGAATAACAGTACTTTGGATAATATCTGTGTTGATACCCATGGTTTTTAGGAATTGTATGCTACAAATGTTTAGGCCTGATCCATTCTCAATGAGCATTATTTTGATACCTTTATTTTGTATTGTTACTTATATGAATAAAGGCAAATTTTGGTCAGCAACATATTTGGATGGTAAATATCCTGGTTCAAAGGTGATGAGCTTGTCATTATTCTTAAGATCTTTCATAACATTCTCAAAATAAGTACGATTAATATTACTTAGAACTTGTGTTTCATGTAATGCCTCATATAAGATATCCTTATAAACTTTAGATTGATTTGTAAGCTCAAGGATTGAAATCTTAACATGTATATTATTCAATTGGTCAATAATGTCATATTTCTTAGATTTTATTACAATCCTAGGTTTAAGTGGCACTTATTTTGTATTGATAGGTGGTGGTATGGGTTGGGAAACCTTACTTCTTATAGTAGTAACAACGTGAACCACAAAATACAATATAATTTATGGGGTGAATAATGGGTGAGAGATGGTATCTATCATTAAAATAAGATAAAGTTGGAAAAAAAAATTAGCATGATTGTTGGCATCTAGATATTGGTTGTATAACATTGTAAAATGAATTTTAAAAAGAGATTAATTATTGTGTTTGCTTTAAAACCTTCTCATTATTGGTACATGTTTGTTAATAAGATTTTACAAGGCAATAAATGTATAAAACTAAAATAACTATGATATATTTGAATCCAAAATGGATAATGGATGCATCCATGTTTCACATATTTTATGACACTCAAGGGTTAGCAAAATATAAAAATTATAAAACTCTAAGTGACCTAGGGTTTTATGTTCAAATAATGAGTTCACCAAATGTTTAACCCTAAAATGAAATGTATGTTGGGGTATTTCAATTTAAGCTTAGGGTTAAGAATATAGAAATGAAATGGCACAAGCGTGATAATCAGATCTATAGTAGGCTAATTAAATGCTAAACTCAGATATAAGCATACACTAAATTTACTATGCTAATATAGTTTAAATATGGAAAGTATAACTATATTAGATATATAAATGACAAATAAGAGAGTATTTAGCTTGTTCTAATGTTAATGTAGTTTTGGATTTGGAATAGTCTAAAATTAGGTAGGAAGATAGTTCTATAACAATTGTTAGATTTTGGATCTGGTGCCTCTTGTTATCTAGATAGTTGCATCAACCCTAGATGGTTATGTTGATGCTACTATCAAAGTTTGATGACAGTGTATTGTATGGAATATCTATGAAAATTGGATGCTACCACCTAGATGATTTTGGGTTTTGCTTTTCCATCACTCTAGTGCATTCATATTTGGGTCATGGAAAATCACTCTTTATGAAATGGTAAAACCCTAGATTTTCATCTTCAATTTGACCTTGGGGGAAAATGGGTTAGTGGGCATCTAGTGTCAATCTAACCATAATGACCCCATTTTCAAAGGAAACTACCTACATAGATAATACTTTGAAGATAGCCTCAAACTAATGTAGTTCTCTTATATGTGTTGGCTTATGTGTGAATCATGTAATGTGTGTAAAGCAAGTACAATAATGACCTATCTTTTAACATGGAAAATCAGGCCCTTTGGATTATCTTTTATTACTTTATACATGTAGATATGTTTTACCTATAACTAATATATAAATAGGGAAATTTTTGATCAAGTGAATACTTGATAGAGTGCTTTTGATAAGTGCCTTGATCTCTTTGGTCTTTTCTAGGTAAAGAATGAATGAGGGTTGATCTTGTATTTATATCAACCCCTTTAGAGTAATAACTCTCATTAAATCACTTAGGATGAACATTAGGATGATTTTCATTTGAAAATTGGATGACTTTAGGGCATTAGACACTTGAGTCAAGATAGGATAGTAATGATGACACTATTATCTATCTCAGACTTTAGTGTTTAGGGAGTAGAAAAATAAGTATAGGATCAATACTTGTAAAGGTTTAAGATACATACATTTTAAGTATTCTGGGAAATATAAAATGTCTATGTCATCAATATAAGACTGGTTAGACTAAGAGATAGGCCAAGGGGCACAAGATAGAGTAAATTCAAGGTTTGTATAAGTAAGGCATGTGTAGAACTAAGAGGAATAGAAAATGTATGAGTTTTATAATTGTAAAAGACTAAGGTGATACATAATCACAAAATATCATCTAAAATATTTTTCCAAAGTTGTTTACTCTTTTTAGGCTGTAATGACTTCATAGGGAAACTTTTTTGAAGCCTACTTGATATCACTTAGAATTATTCTTCATACTAGTAGTTTTTGTAGAAATTTACTTGAAATACATATATTTTACACAAAGACACCTAGATGTTCATAAAATTTAAAAGTGGCTACATAGTTTGATTTTTGAATGACTAAGTATTTTCCATTAGTGAGTATTTAAGACCAAAACATTTAGACACATATTTATCTCTCTTTTGAGGCTTAAATTAAAAAAATTAAATCTAATTTTTCATCCAAGCACCTAGCCAAGTGAGATTGAGCCATGTGTATTTATCTTGGTCACTCACTTTTATTAGTTCTAACAGCTAAATCTCCAAGATCCTTATGCATCTAAATAAGCAATATTATATCACATGTCATGATCCTAATCATTTTTAACTAATGGGAGTAAGCACATCATCCTAAATTTCCCCAAGCATCTATATCTATGAGATCATGACAAATGTCATAATCTCACTCACCCATGGCTTGTCAGATAGAGGTACATAGTTAAAACCTGAAGACCATCCATACAAGTAATAATAGTCTATGTGGCATCATCTCATTAACTCATAGCCTATAAACATAACAAAAGATAATATGGATCCCATAACTAAGATAACAAGTGAGATCATTCCACATGTTTTCATCTCATTACTCATGACCAAAGGCCAAAATCAAATCCTAACTCTAAGCAAAGAAAAAAGGGTAGGCCATGTGTCATACTCTAGATAAAGTGACATAGACATAGGAAAGTAAGCCTAAAATGCATGATAAATGGACATGTGGAAAAGTAGATGACGAAATGTATGACTAACTAGTTAAAATAGTGACAAGGCACATCTGGCCAATCCTATAATCTTTCATATCACCATAAATTATAATTAGGCATGTGCTTCCCACACTCCCTGAACCTGATAGCTCTGGCATAAGTCATCTTCTGAGGGCTACTAGTCAAACTACATAGGTTTGACTGATATAAAAACCTATTAGTGAATCATTGTAAACTTAGAAAATCATACCAAAATGGTTATTGAGTGGTCCCCCTTAGACCCCTTCTCAATGCTCCCTTAATGGGACCTAGGATTCTTTTTGTTTGAATGGGAATATTTTAAGGAATAATTTTGTTATAACCATTTCAAGCCATGATGGCCAAGAGTGAGATCATATGGCTCTTGGGATGGGTCTCATATATTTTCTAAAATTTCTCATATATACTAATATTTATTATTTTACAAGGGTTAAAACTTTATAAAAAAAATGCTTTTGAATTAATGCATTTTAAGATTTCTTTTATACTATGTTTTTTTTTCATGGTTGTCCATAATTTCCTATTTTGTCAATTAACACTAGTTCTAATAAATTAATAGTTTTATCTCCTATACGTAGTGAATGTAATATTCATAATGTGTAATTGTAAATATAATTTATTTATAGACTCCTTTTTTAGTGGAACATTGGTATGTTTGTGTGCACATAAGCTAAAAATTACTTTATAGGCCCTATGTGTAAGTCTAATACAAGTCTTTCATATGTTTATATCTTTAAAGCATAATATGAACCAATCATTCCTTTTTGTTTCCCTAGACTCACTCCTTGTGTGGCTAAGAGTTTGAGCTCTCTTTGAAACTTGGCATATATTGGTCTAACTATATTTGGGTGCATGATCAGTTTTGAAAACATTATTGTCCTCATTAAACTAGGAAAATTCATTTTATACCTTACCGTATCCCTCCTTTTTATGTTTATTTTGAGACAAGTACCTCTCCATATTATTTAGGAGTCAATGAAGTGAAAATTAGTAGGCTCCTAATATAAAATGTGTTAAATTTGTGTAGATGAGTGAATAAGATCTCCTTTTATCATTTTAAAATTAAGCCTCTAGTGGTAGCTCTGTATCTCTTGGAGATCTATTCTAAGTAGGCTACATCATGGATCCTAATACTTATAGCCCATGACCTTGGTTATCCCATCAACAATATTATAATGGGAGGTGTTGTAGCATGTAATTACACCCTTTTGGGAGTTTTTTTATGATTTCTCACTCCTAACTACAATATTGGAGCAACCTTAGGTTATGGGTATCCTATAATGAGGTTGAACCTATGGAAAAGGCTGGCTTCCTCTTGGTAGATCACCTAAATTGATATTTATTCTTGGAAAAGGGATATAAATGGGGTATGATATGATAAAGAGGATGAAATGGGTGATGCACTAAATTAAATGACACTTAAATAAGCTTGAAACAAACACTAATTCATCATAAAGACCATCTTTGCTCACACGATTTCATAAACTAGCCAATTTGCATCAATATTTCTTCAACTAGGCTCACTAAGCAATAGACAAAGCAAGGAGGGGTTCTAAAAATCACACTAAGAATCCATTAATGGTGTAAAAATCTCAAGTTCAAACCTTCAAATAGCTTCAAAAAACCTAAAAAGAGACATGAAAGAAGGATAATGAACATGGAAGAACACTTCTTCACAAAGCCATCATACACAAGTTTTCTAAACACAAGTTAAAGGCAATAGATAGGTGAAAAATAATCTTATTTTATTCAAAAGGTAGCTCTTAAAAAAAATTATAGGGTTTTGCCTTGTCAAATGAGAATATCTTTACAAAATAGGGGGGAATGGGAGATATAGGAAAAAGGGAAGAGAGAGAGGAGAAGAAAGCACCTAGAAATAAATAAATGAGACACAATGTCTTCCATATAATATTAACCACATTTGGATCAATTATCGCTAATCTCTTCTCAACAAATTAACCTTCATTATTCCAAAAGGTCTTCAAGCCTTCTTATTGGCTTAGAAAGACACTAGAATATGAAAACATTTGAGGATGATGATGTCATATCCCAATCACATGATAAAAGTATTCAAAGACATGGAAAACACATTAAATGTTCCACTTTCTCTCCCAACCTCCAAACTCTCCCTCTTGGACTTCTACAGCCCCCTCCACTTGCACTTCTAGAAAATGTTTGGCATATGGTTAGTTGACTTAGCATTTGATGCTTAATTGACTATGGATGTTATGTTTTAGAGTTTAATTTTTTATGGTTTTATTTTATTATAAACTCCTATTTACTCCTCCAACCTGAAATAAACTCCATGAAACCTACATATTTCATAGACTCCATTGATGGAGGTCTCAAGCTTGAGCCACCTTCAACCAGCTACTCTAAAACCTACTTCCAAGGCCATTTGACACCATAAGGACCACTTTAAGACCTGTATAAGGATTAAAAACATACATATAAACTCTTATTAGGAATATAACAAAGTCTATACCACCTTCAAGACCTAAAACAATAGTGTAAATCACCATTAAACCTGCAACATTTCACAAATTACCAAAAAATTGAGTTTTTGACCCTTCAACTTAAAAATTTATACAAGTGGATACAAGTGTTGTGTAATGATTTTTAAATTCCCATTAGGCCTATTACATTCATTTATACCATTTTCCTCTTTGAAGACTTGCAAAAATAGGCATTTTTTACCCATTTTGGGCCTCCTAAGCACCCAAACATGCCAAATTCTTTTTTAAAATAGGTTATAAACACACTTTATGGTGTCATATACACGTTAAAAGTGTTTTAAAAGTGATTATATTCCATTTCATGGATGTATGACTCCAAAAATCTAAAACTAGTCAAAAACTCTGACAACTTAAGTAGGCTCACCTTCTTGATGATTGTCCATAAAATATAGACCTATATTCTAGAAATTTTTTCCATTTATATTTATTATATGCAACCCTTAAACATCCCATATATTTGGGTTTCCCATGCGGAAGGTATGAAAATATGCATATGTAAATAAATTTTCCTATAGAGTTTGCAAGCATTTTAGACATGTTTATGCTCTTAGCAATTGTTCATAAATATCAAGACCTTAACCAACCTCAATAAAAATTAATTTAAATTAAATATGGTTAATAAAAACATACTATAATAATTTGTCCAACCTCCCTATGGTATGAAAGATATGAGCATCTGAAGAGGGGCTCAAACTAGGTGCCTTAGACTTGAAAAGCTCAAACTTCTCCCTGAGGATAAAATTGACTATCCAATTATTTTCCCTACCTTAACTCATATTAATTACACCTTAAAAATCTCATAATACCATTTTTAATGTGTCATCTTTCTTGATAGGGTTACAAGTGCCTTTTGGTACCTTATAGGTCTTAAAACAAGCTTTAAGGCCCAAATGGTCAAAACTAAATATTGGATTTATTGAGACATATGTAGGATTATATGGGATAAAACATATCATTCACATGTTTCTTACTTGATTCAACTTGTATTATCCTCCTTAAATGATCAAAAATCCAACTTTGCCCTTTATGCCTTTGAGACTACCTGTAGGGATGACTGCTTATCTATGTGTTTTCATGAAGTTTTGAGTGTGAAAACTCTTGAAAATTGGGTTAGAGACTTAAAATAATCCTCTTATTCTTTTCAAACACTTCAAAGAATTTGAAACCCTCTATTATACCTTAAACCTCTAAGACAAATACCTGCACCAATGATGACTATGTCAAAATAGTGTGTACTTCCACTTATTAATGACCTCAACAATATGATTACTAGATAGAGTAATTCATGAGTACCAATCCTACCAAGTTTCATGATTGGAGGATGCATACTTTAGCTTGTAGATGAATTTTCTCAAACCTTACCCTAAGATGCATTCTTGCTTCCTTCATGCCTAAACTTGCCCTTAACGAACTTTTTTCTTGAAATATTGAATTTTATCATTTTCATAGAGCATATTAGGTTTCCAACATCATAATTCATTTTTTTAATACCTCTCCAAGGCTTAAACTCCTTATTAGCACTCAAACCTGTCAAAGCTTCATTTGGTCTTTAATGGGTGCCTTCTCAACTACAAGAGCTTTGTGTAAGAATAATGAGTATTTTCACCATATTTATGACTCTATAAAAATAATGGGAATATTTAATGGGTCATGGAGACCATTCATACCAAATTTCATGTTTTTACTTGAATTATAGATGCCCCAAAATGGCCAATTCCTCTAAGATAGGCTCCAATGTTGATTGTGATTAGACATGGGGTTGACTGTGCTAAAATAGCAAATGGTTACCCTTATCAAAATACCTCAATAATAAGTTTAATAGGTAGAGTATGTCATGATGAGTATCTCTACCAATTTTCATGGCTAGATCATGCATATTTGGCCTGTAGACCTTTTTTATCAAAAGTTTCTTTGAATTGCTTTCTTGGTTGAGTTTCAATACTAAGTTATCTTCCCTTATCCACCTTGTTTTAAGATATAAAAAGGTGAATGTGCTTTTAAAATGACATGAAGATCCTCCTTAAAAATATTCCACCCTTAATTGTTCAACTTTCACCCTAATGCAACCCATGTATGGCCATAGCTCCTCAAGAAAAATCATGGTGATTGAGTACAATTAGTACTATAGGTGATTGTTCATGAGGTGTCTAATATATATTTAGCCATTATTTGGTGTTTATATACTCCTTATACTATTTTAAACCTCCCTTATATTCTCCTTTTTATTTGACACCTCAAACTATGTTTTGAGGCCTTTACATAATCAAAATCCATACAAACATGTACCTTCATCTTAAAGAGCATGCCATATCTTTTATATATATTGATCAAGGTGTTGTATATGTCAACTTATCACTTTGACTTACTTAATATCTCATAAACCTCACTTGATTTGAATGTATGGCCTTATCTTTTCCACCTTGGAGCATATGACTATGTGAGAGGGATTGACATTAGAATGGTTGTAGGTGACCATGGTTGTTGGTATGACTATGTTAAACTCTTTTGAGGCCCCTCATGATGTATTTACCTCATTACCATCTATCATCTTGAACCATCTCTTTGCACCTGAAAACTCCTCAATATATCATTGACCCTAACTTGTCTCACTATATTGTAGGTAGGCCTTTAACCTCATATGGTTTTAGGTATGCATTTGTGTTTAAATTTACTATAGTTTGTCCTTGAGAGTCATTCTTCCTCTTAACGATCCTATATCATCATTATTACCATGATTACCTTCCCTTGAACATCATCTAAAAATGTAACTCATTTATAGCATTGTACCATCAGCTTACATGGACTAGCTTGAAAGAAAGCCTATAGGTGAAGGATTTAGTTGATGATCTACGAGAGTTTGGATGAATCTAGTGTTTGGAGGTTCTATCTTGATTTATCTCTTTAACAATCATTTGTGAGATTCCTTAAATATGACAAAACCCCGTGAAACCAAGGATCATGTTAAGACCTCACATTCTCAATGCTTGATTGTACCTTTATTGATTATAGGTGATTGTATAGACTATGGTCATTCTTTAGGGTGTTTGAGATCTTTGACAACACATAAGGTGTCCTTGAGTCCCTCTATATCATGATTATCTCTCTAATATCCTCAATAAACTTTAAAAATGGTCCATACCCTTGAAATCACCTTAAAACCTTGTTCTCATACTTTATTGTAGTTCATCCTTCAAGTTGGCTATACTTTTCATGAAAAAATTACTTTTATACAGACATATAGATGGAAAACCAATCCTCATATTGATTTTTAATATAGTTTTTTGATGTAGATCAACTTTGTCAAAATCTTAACTTTGCCCATTGAACAAACTTCACTTAGGCCTTAAGACCCCTCTTGTAGCCCTTTTTCTAGTTTTTTGGCTTTCACAAAGGAATAGGGTTTGATAAAAAATAAATGACACTCAATAAAGATAAACCTTTGTAAAAAAATTCTTGGTCAAAATCTCTCTCTAGACACTCTAGTAATAAGACTCCTCAATTAGGTCTTTTTGTAGGCTAGTTTGTCTTAGGCTCCCATATCTATAATGTACCTCATCATACCACATTTAAACCTTTTTAATATATTTAAGGACCTTAATTTGAACAATATTACAATTTTTTATCATATTTGACTGGTTGAAACTTGAGATAGGGTTTTTTGGTCAAAATCCCTAGTGAGGCAAATGTGCAGGCCTGTAGAGGCTGAGAGCCTTAAAAATTCCTTTTCTCAAGCTTGGTAAGATTTAAATGGAAACAAATACCATATATAGTTCTGTATTCACCTCCCTAATATTTCCAAATAGGTTATAATTATTGGTCAACCCTTAAAACACTTGAAATAAATCAAAATAATGAGTTCTAAACTCTCTTTACAAGATTGTGTTAGAACATGCAAGGCTTAAGATTCATTTTTTTTCATTTTATGATGTCTAAATACCTCATTAATTTTTAATTATGACCTTTATGGACCCCCAAAACTAAAATAATATTGTTTTTGTCATTCTCAATCAATAAAAGCATCTGGAATCAATAATTTAGGCCTGATACACATTCAAAAAATGAGAACTGCAAGACATAGGGAGGAGAAATAGGTGTATAATATTGAGATTTATGAGGTATAAATACCTAATTAATGTTTAATTTTAACCTTAAATATCTCCTACAACTAATAAAATAATTATATTTCATAAACCAACCCTTTAAATGCCTCAAAAACTCATTTTTCGACTGTCTAGCTTTATATGCCAAAATCTTGAATTTGGCCAACTTGCACTTTTATTCATTTTGTCTTTAAATTTTTAATATGATAAATATAAAATGGGTTTTAAAGACTTAAAATTACCTCAAAATTCTCCAAAAACACTCACATGAGGTCAAAATCATCTATCATACATTAAAGCCCTTCAAGAAGCTTGCCTAGCTTCATATTCTCCTCAACAAATAAACATAGGAATGTGTAAAAATATAAAATAATTACACTCATTTTTTGTCCAAAAAAATATTTTTTATAGTTTTATAAAGTCCCAAAGATAAATCCTACCAAATTTCATGTGTTTTATATGTATACTTTGCCCTATAGACATTTTTTACTAAAAACTAGTTTGAGTTGCCTAGTTTTTTATGCTTCTTAAGCTCATGATTGAGCTTGTCTTATTTCACCTTGTCATGATGCAATTATAATAAAAATAATAATAAATTAATAATTTCCTAGGATTACTCTCACATTTTCATTTCCTTCCATTAGTCATTTCTTAGCCTTATATGCCTTGAATCCATCTTCAACCTCATACCACTATCCAAGCCAAAAAGATGGTTGTAGGTACGTTTTAGACTAAGTTTTTTATATATGAATGAATTTGGTGACCTTATTCATGATCTTTATTCATCTAAAACACCATTATCCTCAATAATATTCCATTATATATGATACCCTATCATATAACTCTATGCTTCAATCTTCTTCATGCTTGGAGATAAGTTTGTCCTTTTAAAGAAGGTTGTAGGTGGACATTCCTAAGGTAAATGACTATGTGTGAGATTTGTATGTAATTATAAATGAAGAATGTCTATAAATAAATATTTTATTAGATAATATATATCATACCTACACTTCTAATTGGGAATATACTTGTTAAGTGGGAGCATGACCAACATGGGGATCCACTAGACCCAATTAGGGGATCACTTGTCACAACAATCATGATAAGAAGGGTTCCAAAGACTAAATTATAATAGAATCACACAAAAATAGTAATGGATTCCTAAGTTTTAAATCATTCACTTATTCTAATAACAATAAATTAGATCTAATCTAGTACACACCAAAGTTTGTGGCACAAAGTGGGGGTTAGAAACAATATAACAAACATGTATAGGGAACTTCAATTAAAGTAAGTATGAGTAACACCATAATACATGAAATATGAAAGATATTATTGTTTTATCCAACACTTATGCTAATTCTATCTAATAAAAGAGAGGAGAATAAAGTTAGAATATACTTACCTGAATGTGAACCCGTCAAGACTCAATCTCTCCCTTCACTAAATGAGATTCACAAGAAGATTTTGTGGTTTTTAAGGACCATATAATGTGTCAAAAATGGACAACAATCATTTGAAGAACCAAAGGTCTAGCCACTCCTTTCTTGATGTACCCCTTAAGGCATGCACTCAAAGAGATTAAGTCTCGATGGGTTCCTGCAAGATGTAAAGTGTCAGTATGTGATAAAATGTTGAAAATATTATGTGTATACATATTCCCCACTTTAAGCTCATCATGTGTCACTAAGGTGTAAAAGGGGATGGTGCTTCAAGAAAGAACATAGTAACTCACAATGTCGATGCTAAAAAAAAGTTGTATTTTAAAACAAAAATAACTGAAAGTAAATGAATGAAAAGGAAACTAATCTAAGAATTAAATTATAAAAAAGTAAATTCAATGCATACATTGTTTTACCTTTATTTTAGAATGGTTTTCTACTATGTTTTTAGTTTTGATTATGTAGGGCACAGAGGCTACTTTTGATAAACCCAAGAATACAAAAATAAAGAGCAAAAACAAATAAACATAAGAAAAGCTAAGATAGCTAGTGCTATGAGAATGGGACGTACTTGGGAAATTTGGCAAGCTAGGGTGATAGGTGTTATGTTAGGCTAAATTACCAAGTCAAAAAATAAGAGTAAATTGGGTAACCAAAAATCCAAGGCTATTAAAGACCAAAAAAATCAAACAATCTATCCTTTAGTAAGAAAGGAAAACTCACCAAATCAAACCAAGGATACATGTCAAATAGCATGGTAAAATAAAATAAATGGGTAAAAAACTAAACAAAATGGCAAAACAACATTGATGAGTGAGCAGTAACAATCCACATCTTACTTAATAATGGGAAAACAACATTTTCAAGTTAGAAGAAACAAGCCAACCTCACTCAATAATGGAAAAAAGGTATGAACTCAGGTGTCCATAATAGAAGGATAGTTAAATAATGAAAAATGGGAAAAGGAAAGTAGAGTAAGTGTATAAAATGTAAAGTGATTGTGTAAATAAAGTAATCCATAGTTTCTCAAACATGGTGTTTCACTCTAAGGATATATAAGACTAAAAAAAAGTAGTGTTAGCATGTCTTTAAGAGGTGAAGAAGAAGGAATTAAATAATAAGGGAAAATAGATTTGAAATCACAATTTTTCTATCAAGGGGGGGAAATGAAATGGGTGGAGGGGAGAATGAAGGAAAAACCAAGGTAGAAAAACTCTTTATCAAATTCAATACACTCAAATTAGATTTTTTAAAACAAGAGGACTTTTAACCTTAAGGACTATGAATATCTTCTCTTAGCTAAAAAAGTCTTAGGTCAATAAAAGGAGTATATAGATCATCCCATGAAGGCTAAATGAATGAAAATTAAAATGGACCTACCTTCCCATGATGTGTTCCCTATTCTTTAGGACCCCTTATAGAGTCATTGATATATTGTTAAGATTAGATTCTTGCATGAGAAATTAGGTAACACCATAAAAAAATTTGAATTATTCTATTCCAATCTACTGGCCTACCACACCCTAAAGGACCTTGACTCTATGTGAGGTCAACTATGGAGTTCAAGCTTTTATTGGAGATAGGAGATGTGTTTGTAATCACATTTTTGGTGTGAATTTGACTGTTGATATTTGTATGTTGCCTTTTAGATATCATTGCCTTTTATTTCAAATGATTTGGATTTTAACTTTCTTGATGGATTTTTCTATTCCTCCTCTATACAGATTTGGAAGACTAAACATAGGTGATAAAGATGACTTTCATTTGAATACTTGGGACAAGGTTTCTAAGAGAGAGAACCTAAAATAACATTAGGTCTAAGAGTCTCATAAAAATAGGTAAAATAAAAGTGTTATCTTGACTTTGACCTTTTTTTATCCAATGTGGAGAGAAAGGAAAGGGGAAATCAAGAGGAGTGACACATGGAACAATTTTAATTGCTTCAAATCACAAAAAATGTGACAAAGGGAAAAAAGGGATACAATGAAAGTAAAGTGTGATTCCTTATCATAAAAATGATGGAAATGGAGTAAAACATGTTAACATATATTATTTGTGTAGATTTCATCTAACAAAAGAGGTGAAAGCTTAAAGTTTGAGAACAAGGATCAAGAACATGAAAATATGGTAATTTTATGAGGAGGGTCGGGTCCTATCCATGGTCTTCCAAAGCAACTCACAAAATAAAAATGCAATGGATGCCAAAACAACATTGGTAAGAAAAAAGTATGTGAAAAATAGGTAAAAGATGGTGGTTTTGTGAGGAATTTTTGGTCATATCCATATTCTTACAAAACAACTCACAAAATAAAAACCCAAGGGATGCCAGAACAACATTGGAAAGCAAAAATTATGTGAAAAATAGGTAAAATATGATGGTTTTGTGAGGAATTTTGGGTCCTATCCATAGTCTTACAAATAAACTCACAAAAGAGAAGCCTAAGGGTAGAAAAAAACAAGAAAAAAAAGTAAGATAAAGAAGAATATGGTACATCAAGAAACCAAAAGACCAAAAAGGAGGACTAAAGGTTTGTGAAAGGAGAGATAACTTGCTACAAAGGGAAAGCCATGTGCTTAGGTAACCTACAAAAGTGTTTTAGATAGATGTAGATAGAAAGCATGAAAAGAAGTAAATGTTTAGGAAAACTACTTTTTGAGGAATTGTGCATTGGTGGGCTCTTTGAAAATTGGCATTCATTAGTTTGAAGATGGTTTGTGCTTGGACCAAGAATGTCTTTAACTAAATATGGGACCCACCATTTTTAGGTGTATTTACCTTCTTTTTCATGGGTGTAGTCTACTTTAAGGATAAGATCACCAACATTAGAAGTATGTATTTTAACACATTTATGGTGATGTGAGCCTTGTATTCATGGTTATGTTGCAAGGAAGAAATTTGATGTTAATCAAAAAGATTAATGGTATGAAGGTGAGCTTCACACAATTATTCATCAATAATAATACCATGGAGATATATATGAAGAGGGAATCTCAACTTCTAAAGGAAGAACTGACTCAGAACCATAGACTAGCAAAAGTGGAGTTGCCCCGATGGTAGTATGTATGTTATTTTGATAAGCCTAAAGTATAAGGTAAAGATTAATATGCCAATCCATGTAGGTTTCATGGATTTTATTTTGGATAATTTTGTTGAGAATTTTATTAGTGGCCTCAGCTTGATCATTGCATTGTAGATGATAAGGTATTGAAAATTGTGATTAATCTTGAATCTGTTACAAATTAGTTTAACATGTTTATTTTTGAAATTACCACCATTGTCTGAAATGATGGTATAGGGAATCCCAAAGTGGAAAATGATTTGGTTAAGAATAAATTTGGAAATGTTAGGACCAATGATGTTAACAAGGGGTATGACTTATAACCACTTGGTAAAATATTTGGTAGTGGTGATGATAAAGACATGGCCATATTAGGAGCAATGAAGTTTACCAATGAGATAAAATCTCCATGTGGAAAATTTCCAAGGAAATTCAATAGTTTTAAGTTTGATAGGAGGTGAATAGATTAGATCATAATTAAGCTAATAAGGATTACACTTTTTATCATATTCAATTGCATCCTTTTTAAGTGTGGGCCAAAATTAACCCATACATAGGCATTTTCATGTTGTAGCATGTCCACTATATTGACCACCATAAATTCCCCCATGTGTTTGTTTAAGAAAAGGAGGGACCTCATCTTTCATAACACAATGGGGCAAGGTACCTTCAACATTGTGATAATAAAGGATGTTGTATCAAAATACATACTTGAAAGCCTGTTTGTGAATACGTGTCTTTTCATGAGAGTCTAAATTAGGAAAATAAGTTTGATGTTATAATAATTGAATGATATCTTGGTACCACAGTCTTTCTCTAATGGTAATAGCCTCAATATTATAGATAAGTGAATCTAATGATTAAGTTGATGATGGATATTTTATTACTTATATAAGAAAACAAGGATTAGAAAGAACTTGATGAGGATGAAAGAGAGAAGCTGAAGAGGCAAGAGAATTAGCAATGGAATTTTGATCTCTAAGAATATGCTCAATAGTAAAAGATATAAAATCCTTAGCAAGAGTGGTTGTAAATTGATGATAGGTGATGAGGTTTTCACTTTTACATTGATAATCACCACTAACTTGATGGCCAATTAACTAATAATCACCTAAAGCATGAAGGTATTGAATGTCTAAATCAAGAGAAGCTCTCATGCCTAAGATAAAAGATTTGTACTTGACCATATTTTTGGTGACATCAAAGGTGAATTAAAAATATAAAGGAATGATTTTATCAAGAGGACTCATGAGAATGCAACCTGCTCTGGCTCCTTGAAGGCATTTAGCACCATCAAAGTGAAGGGTCCAAGTATCCTCATGCAAGTCAATATTAATTTTAGGAAGCTCGTTGATATGTATTTTTGGTTTAGTAGTACCATAGGGAGTGGAAAACTCATCTAGCTTATTAGCTTCAAGATCGACGATAAACCTATGAAAATAATATTTAAGAGAAATATTTTGATTAAGACCTTTAATGTAAAGGATATTATCATCTAGAAGGTTATCTTGAAGAGAAGAAGTGGATAGAATTGGAGCTATGGAAAGTTGGTCAGCTATGACTTGCCCTTGAACAAATTTTTTAGTGATGATTCAGAGATCAAATTCCATAAGTAAGACCATACATTTACCAATTATATCCCTAGGAAGAAATGCTTTGGAAAAAAAATATGAAGGCAGATAGAATGAATGATGGCATAAGTAGTCTGGTAAAGCATATAATGACGAAGCTTTTTAGTTGCAAAATAGATAGTGAGGCAATCGTGCTCAATTTTGGTATAATGTGTTTCATAGTCAATGAGGCCTTGGCTAATATAGTAGATAACATTATCTCTTCCTATATCATCTTGTTGGGAAACCATTACCCCAACTGAAATAGATGTGAAATAAGTATATAGAATCAAAGGTTTCTCATTAGAAGGAGGATGAAGTGTAGGTGGGTGAAGTAAAGATTCTTTCATGTTATCAAAGGCTTTTTGACATGGATCCATCCATTCTAAATCAATACCTTTCTTAAGAAGGGAATTGATAGAGTGAATTCGGTAAGCCATTTTGGGGATAAATCATTTAATTTCCCCAAGCTTGCCTAAATAAGTATGAATGTCAAGAATAGAATGAGGAATGGGCATGTTGATGATAACACTAATTTTGGTAGGGTAAACATCAATGCCATGGAGAGAGACTAAGAATCCTAATAATTTTCCAAATATGACTCCAAAGACACATTTGTAAGGATTAAGTCTAACATTATATTTAAGAATATGCTCAAAAATGATATCAAGATCAAAAAGATGATTCTTACGATGTTTGAATCTAGAAATAAGATCATCCACATATGTTTCAATAATTTTGTGAATGAGATCATGAAATATGTGAGTCATTGTTCAAAGTGGCTCCAAAATTTTTGAGGCTGAAGGGCATTTTAACATAGCAATAGGTGCCCCATTTTGTGCTGAAAGTAGTCTTATGTTGGTCTTCAAGAGTGATATGAATCTAATTGTATCATGAAAAACCATCCATAAGAGATAACATTTCATAACCATTCATGGACTCAAAAATGGAATATATTGAAGGTGAGGGTAATTTATCCTTAGGATAAACAAGATTAAGATTATGGAAATCAATACAAATATGAATGACCATAGTGACTTTCTTTCGAAGGGGGATAATGTTGGAAACCCATTCAGAATAATCCACTAGTTTAATAAATTTAGCATCAAGTAATTTGATGATTTCCTTATGACATAAATTTTAAACTTGGGGCATAAATTTTATTTGATTTTTATGCATAGGCTTGGAATTAGGATAAGTAATGATATTATGCACCACAATGCTAGGGTTAATGTTAGGCATGTCCTCGTAGGACCAAGCAAAAACTTCATGATATTTGTCAAAGAATAATCTAAAATTATCATGTTTAGTAGGTGAAAGTTCTTGAGAAACTATAATCAGATGAGTAAAATATGGTGTACCATATTCAATGTGAGTGGTTTATTTAATAAGAATGACATTGTCATCTTAAAAGTCGTATGGTGTATTGGGTAAAGCATAAATTGGATTTATTTTAGGATCAATAATAGAAACAAAGTTGTTGAAGCAAGGAGTTTTAGTCTTAAAATTTCCAAGTTTATGATGTTTCCAAGGAATTTGAGGTTCTTAGGCATAAAGTAACTCAAGGATAGCTTCATCACTAGGCAAGGTAGAAAGAGGACATAATACTAAACATATACTTCAAGATCTAGAATTTGATTTCCATGGCAATCAGACTCAGAATGTATCTAATGAACATCAGTTGCCTTGGCATCAAGTGTAATTTTGGGAGTAGAAAAAGTAGATGGAGTAGAAGAGATTGGTGTGTCATTAGATTATATTATGGGAGAAGTATTAGATATAATGATTAGATCCAAATATTGTAAAGGAAATGTAGGAACTTTGAGAGATTCAAAAGGCATAATTTGTTCAACCAACCAAGGAGTATCAATAACAAGAGGAGTGGTAGGAGGCACATAACCCTCAAGATTTAAGCTATGATCTAAAAAAATGGTATGCACATCCTGATTAAAATCATGAATTTGGGATAATGTTTTTGATAATTCTAGACATCCAAGTCTCTAGATTGATCTTGGGCCATGATATAGTTGTCATCATATGTTGGATAAATCATACATGCTTGAAAATATAGGGGAGTTTCAAAAGATGAAATCCCAATATTAATGAATGTATGAGGAAACATGATGAAAGGATCTTGAAATAATTTATCCACTCCAAAATCATTTCAAGTGAAGGAATCTTCTAGTAAATAAGGCTCCTAAGTATTGCATGGAGGGAGAAAGTCAGTAATCTCATCCATGAGAGGAACAATACAATCTCTTGGTAAGAGAGAAATAGGAATCCATTAAGAAATTTATGGAGGTAACTTGGTGGTATTTCAAGTATGTTACAACTCATTTGGATCATCATCATTATAATCTAAAAGAGTAACTTCTAAATTAGGATTTGTGTTGATGAAATTGGGTAAAGGAGCACTATTGATTTTAGGTATCGTAGGAACATGATATTGTGATTTAGGATTAGGTAGTTGGATACTCCATGGGTTAGAATTGGCTTCATACTTATATAATTTTCCATTATGTAATAATTTAATACATTGACTACTAGAAGAAGCAATGGCCCTCATTCAATGAGTCCATGGATGACCAAGGAGTATGTTGTAAGATAAAGGAAGATCAAGGACCATAATCTTAGTTCAAACTATTTCAGGTCTAATGGTTGATGGAAGACAAATAAAACCAAGTGGATTTTGATTAGTCTTACCAAAACCATAATAAGTAAGATGAGTTTGTTTAAGATGACCCTTGTTATAACCAAGTTGTTGTATAAGCCATAAATATTTGACATTAATACCAAAACCTTCATCAACAAGAACTTTTTGAATAAGAGTGGTATTAATTGCTACTTTGATAAAGAGTGGTGGATCATTGGCATGAAAATGAATTTCATCATTGATCATGTCCTCTTCAAGAAATTCACTAGAAGGTTTGGAAGAGGGACAGATAGTTTCAATGGTATTGACATTAATAGGTTGAGAATCAATAGAAGGTGGTTCTTCATATAAGGAAGATGGATATTCAATATTTTGAATTTGTTTCATAATAAATTTAAGATTATATGGTGAAGTGTGAACTAACTCAATAAGAGGAATATTACAAGCCATAGAGTTGAGTTCTTCAAGAAAATTCCAATGTGATTTAGAAGAACCAACACGAGATTTAGAATGTAAATTAGACTTTGGAGGAATATATGTGATTTGAGGATTGGAAGGAGGGAGTTTTTCCTTAGTTTATTCTGAATCAACATCACTGGTGGTAGTATCTTTAAGAAGTTATTCTTCTAAAGATGGATTTTTAGGCTTGGTAATAGGATCTTTGTGTGTCAGTTTATGATGATAATTAACCTTGGAAGTGTTGACATATTTAGAGTCATTATAATATTGATCATAATAGATGTCAATGGCACAAAAATATTTGACATTTTATTGATTATTTGAAGAATATTTTTGGTTATTAGAGGTAGAATCTTTGAAAATTTTCCATTTTTGAGAAGCAACAGTGTATTCTTGATGACGAAGATTGATCATAGCTTTATGATTGAATGAATCACCAAACCTATAGGAGATATAAAATTTATTGAGTCCTCTAAAAGATTAATTAGAATGCCCAATGTCATCATGGAACCATAAAAATAGATTGGGTTCATACCACTTAGGAGGAGCATTGGGATAGATGAAAGGTTTCTAGGGTGGTAAAAATTGTTTCATTTACTAAACTGAAAGAGGTGTATGAGAAGGTAAAGGAATATTGGTTTTGGAAACTCCTTGTTTGGTTCGTGAAAAATTATTAGTGATAGCATTATATGTTTTTAAATATCCTTTAAGGAGTTTAATATTAGGTTTGAATTATTTCATAAGAAAGTCTTGATGATTAGCTTGGACAAGAACTTCATTAAGTGTTGGAGTAGTAAAGGTTTGAACCTTATATTGGAGAGTGGGAGTCAAAGAGGTGATAAAAAGTTTAAATAAGTTATCATCAGTCATGTTATGGTTGGATTTATGATCTAAATATTTCCATCTTTTCATAAATTCATAATTTGATTCATTTGGAGACTGCTTAGCATTGATGAAGTGGCTAAGATAATTTTCAAGAAGATCATTATGTTGAAACTCTTAACTAAATGATTAACCAAATCTTCAAGTTGCCAAATATAATGTTATAAATTTTATTATAACATTATAATACATCACTGATAAAAATTTTGATTAATATTTTAGTGGTGGTGAAGGTATTAGTTTGGATCCACTCTTTGTAAAGCTTTCCAAAGGCTTTAAGAAATGAGGCAGGGTCTTTAGTCCCATCATACTTGATAGTTGGAGATATTTTACCAATATCAATGGAAACAATGAAAGGAGCTAAAGGCTCATTTTAAATGGTTTGAAGAATCTTGTTATTCATTATGGGTTGAGGAATAACATTACTCAAGGCATCCCTAAGAGGTGGACAATATAATAAGGATTAGTTTGAGGATGAATAGTTGGAGGTTGATTAGCTACATTAATTAGGTGTTGTTGATGTTGAATCATTTGGTTGGTATTATAATTTTTCATAATGTTCATTTTTTAAATGACTTGGGCTAATAGTTGGGTTGTATCAGGAGGTGGGTTGGTGTTTGTAGGAGCACTCCACAAATTAGTATTAGGGAGAGAATTGGAAGAAGATGGATTGTTAAGTAAACTTGTATCAATCACTCCCACATTAGTTTGAATATTTTGATAAGTATCTTAGTAAGTAAGGAAAGGATTAGATCCATCAACTTCATATTAAGGTGTTATTTGCACCATATTACAGTTCATAGATGAAGTAGGAGAAGATATGGCCCAAGAGTAATCGTGCTCTTGGGAGGAAAAGAGAGGGAGAAATGAACATCCCATATAGTATCGAAATGGATTTAAGCTATCCATTAAAATTTTGATATGAGACTTCATTTTGACTGAAGAGAGATGAATAGAATGTAGAATTGGAAAGATAAATAACTAGATTAATGAATAGGTAAATTAAAAGATAATACAGGGTCGATAGGGTTGACCAAGCATAAAAAATAGGGCCTAAAATTGTATAGGTATGACTGGGTCGATCCAGTATAATAAACAAAGGCAAGTAAAAGAGGTAAAAGGGTTTACAAATTGTACAGGGTCAACTGGTTTGATCCAGTACAATGGATAGGGGATGAAAAAAGTATAGGGTCGATTGGGTCAACCTAGTATAGCAAAAAGGGAGAAAGATAAAGATGATAACAAGATATGAGCTGAAAGTAAGACAATTTTTTTAGATAATCTACAAAAGTAAGAGCTAAAAGGAAAAAAATAGTCAATTGAATCAATGCTAGCCAATCCAATTGAGACACAAAATAAAACCTTGGACTAACTCTAGCTAATGCAAGTTTTTGCACACATAATTGAGTAAAGAGCATACAATAAACTTAAAAATTAAAGATCTAACTAATTGGTCAACTAAATGTTTATTAGATTATCAAGATATGATTTTTAATGTGATTGGAAGTTGGTTATAAGTAAGGAACTAAATAGCAATCTAAAGATGGTTTCAGGTAGTTTGGGATGAAAAGGACTATAGTGGTAATGATACAAGATTGGTATTAGGGCCTACCCCCTCACTTCACACACTAAAGTGATGAGGGTGTTAGGTGCTTAGCTATAATATACCACTAACCATGTTTTATACTTGACCAGAGCAGCAAGTCAGCTTCCCCCTTGATGAAATCCAAGTAGGTTGGCCTTGGGTAGATAAAATGTTAAAGTATTTGTTTATGTTTTTTGTGATTTGGTTTTGTGTGCATAAAATATAAATAGTGAAACTAAGAGGTTAATTAAAAACCCTTAATTAGAATATGTGAACTATTCTAATCATGCAAGTAACAAGAAAGGAAATTGTGAACTAATTGCTAGTAGATATGAGGTTAATTCCAAATTTGAAATAAGGTATAGTGTTGACACTATATGAATAAAATATAGAATAGGGTTGATAGGGTTGAACTTTTACTATGGAAGCAAGGTCTGAAAATGTATAGGGTCAAAAAGGTTGACCTAATTATTTCAGATAATACATTGAACATAGAACTAGGTTGGTAGGGTTGATCTAGTTGAATATGTAAGGGTAGTTTTAAACATTGTAAACTATGAAAGGAAAGATAGCAAAGAAATAAATAGAGTGGTATAAAGTAGCCTTTATGAATTATAGATGAAATTAAGGAAGATTACTAATGAAGAACCCTAAAGTATGATTGAGAAATATGCAAACTAGGCTAACAAGATTGATTGAGCTATCTAGGAACCTGTTGTAGTGTGCTAAAAATGTACAAGGTGGACTAGGTTGACCTAGTAGGCTGAAATAGATGTTTGAAAGGCTAGAAACTCGTACTGGGTCGATTGGGTTGATCTAGTTTCCTGTACTTGGAAACCTGCACACAAAAGTTAGAAAATTTGGTCGATAGAGTCAATCTAGTATGATACAAATAATGACTAAAAGAATGAAAATAAGTGAAATAAATCTTGAAAGCATTAGTTTCACTTCAAGTTCACTATAATTTATGTAATTTAAAATGCATCATGTTTATAAATCAATCTTGGCTCAAAGAAGATAGAGCATACCTACACTTCTGATTGGTAATACAGTTGTTAAGAGGGAGCATGACCAATATGGGGATCTGATAGACCTGATTAAGGTATCAGTTTTCACAACATATCATGATAATAAGGGTTCCAAAGCCTAAAATATAACATAATCTCACAAAAACCCTAATGGATTCGTAAGGTTTAAAGCATTCACTTATTCTAATAATAAGAAAGTAGATCTAATATAGTACACACCAAAGCTTATGGCACAAAAATGGGGTTATAAACAATATAAAAAACATGTATAGGGAACTTTAATTAAAGTATGAGTAATACCCTAATACATGAAATATGAAAGATACTATTATTCAAGCCAACACTTATGATCTACTAAAAGAGAGGAGAACAAAGTTAGAATATACTTACCTAAATGTGATCCCATCGAGAATCAATCTCTTCCTTTTCTAAAGGGGATTTGCAAGAGGTTGTTGTGGTTTGTAAGGATCACTAAGAAAGGCCAAAGCATCCAAGACTATCCATAATACTATATTCTCCAAATAAGAAACGCAAACTAAGTCTCTTCAAGTAAAATGGTAGAAGAGTAGATTGTGAAGAAGCATGAGCAAATAATAACTCTTGATTGTACATATGAAATAATGACAAAATGATCTTGTATATATAGGTATAACTTTCCATAAATCCTTTTAGAAATTTTGGATGTACAGGGTTAACCCAATGTGTTTTTGAGGACAATTCACTAGGTCTAAGCTAGGTCGACCAGAAGGCTAACAAGCTAAGAAAGTGAAAAATACCCATAAAATGTATTGGGTTAACCCAGTCAACCTAGTATAGTTGACTAACCAAAATGGGTTTAAGATAATAAGAGGAGGGATGAAAAGAGGAAAATACTGGAGGAGTGTGTAAGGAAGGAGAAATAACATAGGGAATAGTTTTGGGAGTTGGTTGGATTGGTAATAATGTGGAAAAAAGGGACAACAATCTTGTGAAGCACCAAAGGTCTACCCACCCCTTTCTTGATGCACCCCTTAGGGCATGAACTAAGAGAGATTGAATCTCAACAAGTTCCTTCAAGATGTAAAGCATCATTATGTGATAAAATATTGAAAATATTATGTGTATACAATATTTGTCCTGTGTTTGAAAATGCTTGATCATCTTGATTAGTAGATAATAGGTCCATATTAATGTCAAATCATATATATTCATTATTATCACTCCCATCAACCTCTTCACAACAACCTATACCTCATTCCACTTCATCCCATTGTCTAAGCCAAAAACTTGGTTATAGGTGCATATTTTGACTTAAATATGATTCTAGTCTAAATGGAGAATTAGAGAGAGTTAGCAATTACTCAATATTGAAGCTTTCACCATTCAATTTGAAATCCTTCTACTACTTGATCTTCTCCTAATAACAAGACATTTATTATTAAATTATCTCTTTATAATAGTCATCCTCAAGAGCATCTTCTACACTTAGTTGTAGGTGATGATTTTGATAATTGTATGAGTTGAGGAGTTAGGAGGCTGGTCTTTGACTTACACATGTTTAAACCTACAATGTGCCTTATTTACTCTAATTTGATTTGAAAGTATTGAATTAAGTTACTAGATTGATTTTTTGGAAAAGAAAATAAGAAACTTCAATTACCTTAATCTTCACAAAACAACCTTAACAAATGCTAACAAGAGGAAACTAAGATGTTTTATCTCTCTCAACCTACCTCCCAAGACTAAGTTTGCACTAGGATAGTATTATTCCTTATTAACCTATCTAATATTCCTTAATTAGGATCATTTAACCTATTTGAGATGGATTTCCATGATCAATAAAGATCATTTGCATCTTGATATGAGGCTTGAAACTTTTATAGGTGTTTATTTAGCTCATTGACAACATTTGTGAGCAACTCATTGTCTCTGACCTTTCTCACTTATCAAGAAACTTTAAATAAATTAATTAAACTCTAATGAACCTATATAAATATGAGACTAATCATCAAACATTGTTATCTCTCTTCACGTTTGTCCTCTTATGTATGGAAAATGTATGGACTATACCTGATCATGTGTTGAGAGTGAATATCTTGATGATCTACCATGATTTTTGGTGAGATCATGGGATTGGATGAATCCATTTACCATATTAATTATTTAAATACATTATCAAGATGTATTTGGATCTCCTAATCCATTTTAGGTGGATTTTAAAACCTTAAACTTCTTTTCACAGTCCAAAAACAACTTGCTCAAAATGACATTTTGGATCTTGTTTTTCACTACATCTTGACTCTCAATAGCTCAAGGTTGGTTATTTCAATAAAACTTGTGAATTATATGAATTTTGAGGATCCTCTATGATTGATGGAATGTTAGAAACTTATAAAAATGACCATCATGAAGAGAAAACAAGATTTGCATCAGAATCCATCAAAGCAACCTATATACTAAGACCTTCTCCTTTCAAGTGAAACTTCCTCATAGATATGAATTAAACAACAAAAAACCAAGAAAGGGAGATCCAATAATTTTATAAAACATCTTCAAAATCATTATTCGTCATGATATCCTAAAGTAAAGAAATAGAAGAAAACCTCAGACACACTTGCACTATTAGAGATTGTTCATAAATATGGGGAGATTAAATAGACCACCAATGCCACAAATTGGAAGGCCACTAAGTTCCCTATCACTACCAAAAATATTTTGGACCAACTATCTCTCCTAATAGTACCAAGTGAAAACTTGAATCTCTCCTAGAGTTGTCCAAGACTGCCCAAAATGGTTTTTCCCTAGCATGAAGAACCATAAGCTTACCTATGGAAAATAACACTTGTTAAAGATTTTTTATGATTTAAATTACCTTTCCTTCCTTTTATAAATTTTTTGAAGTTCTTGGACCTCTATTTATGGTAAAAAACCTATTTCATGCCTAGTTTGTAACTATTAGGTTTTCCTTACCTCTGCTAGTTTTTGTGCATGAATATTATTTTAGAGATGTATGAGAGGAAACTAAGGACACCATAAATGCATAGATAATATATCTAAGCCCCTTTTTTTAAGTAAATCCTTCAAAAACTTGTTCATCCAAGCTCCAAAAGGCTCTAAAATGCATCTTTTTACTCCCAAACTCCTCTCCTCGACTCCAAATGACTTGAAATGGCCTTAAACATGTCTAAATAGGTAAAACATGCCATAAGGAGGTGGGATTAATTTAAACCAATTTGACTTCCTCAAAAAGATACTTTTTCACTTGAAATTTCTATTTTGAAGACCCTTAAGCCATCTAATGCAATTTTTGGGGTATTTTAGGTAAATTAGCTTCTCTAGACACCATTTTTGAGTCATTAGAATCAAACCTCCTTCTTTCCCCTTAATGCTCAAAAATCTTAGAAACTAGCTGGATCATTCACTTGTAGTTCAAAACCTATTTATAGGATTTTTCCTCAAAATATCCAAATTCACCTTAAAACTTGATTAAAGTGTTTCAAAAGATTACAAGGGACATGAGGTAGGGTCATGATGTTTGTCTTCTCTTCCACCATTGGATCATCCACTTCATAAGGACTCTGCTCATCTCCTCAACACCATACTAGGACCCTCTAAGATATTGCATTGCATCATTAACTCAGGACTAGAAAGAGACCAATCATGGGGGTAAAAGACTACTAAATGGTCTAAAAGAGTGGTCTGATCCATCTAAGCAAAAGTTTCATATGTAGGCCAATTTTGGCCAACATTTTTGGTGACCTCTTGGGATTGCATGCCTGTCTATATATAAGACTAGTTACATTTTTTGATCCATTGGGCATACAAGGTCAAAGGACTTTATTTCCCAACTAATATGAAATTTATACAAGGATATCAACTTTTAAAAAACTTCCTCTTGGATTAATAAGGATGAAAAACAAGAAACAAAACCAAAACTATGCCCAAGGCACTTAGGAAAGGGAAACACACAACTAAAAAGGATGTTCACAAGGCACTTAGACAAAAACATGAAAAACTATATAAAATTTATAATATATATAATGGTTGCAAACTCTTCTAATAACAAGGCTTTAGATGAATCCCATTGACTAGGATGGGTAATAACTCTCCTTCCAGTTGGGTAAGCTAAAAATAATTATGTTGTTTACATCTATGGATCAAGTAAGGGCCACTCCACAAGTTGTCAAACTTAGTATGGTTTTTTGGTTTGGCCTTATTTGAATCCTATTTGAGAAATAAATCACCCTCCTTAAAGTCTCTTGATATGACTCTCTTGTCAAAGGCTTTCTTGACTTGATCTTGATGTGACTATAGTGTCTTCATTGAAAGGTCCCTCATTTCTTCAAGCTCCATTGGCTCTATCATCCTCACACTCATAGGTTCACTCTCCATCAACCCAAGTTGATGGGCTAGATCCAAGGTAGGTAACTCAAGAGAGATTGGAAACTTGGATTCTCTCCCATATACCAAGACAAATGGTGAGTTTCCAATGAAAACCTTGGGAGCCACTCTATCAACCCATAAGGTTGTCCTCAACTTTGAATACCACACTCTTTTATTCTCTTCCATAGTCCTTTTGATTATATTAATCAAGTTCTTATTTTTTGACTTTACAAGTCCATTACCTTGGGTATAGTAATTGGAGGATGTGCTAAGGTAGATGCCCAGATTAAGTGCCCACTAACTTGTCTTCATGCTAATAAATGCTAAGGCATTATCTGAAATAATTGGTGTTGGTATACCAAACCTCAATACTATACTATCATAGAAGTGCAACACTAATTTTTCATTGGATTAATTTAGATAAATTTCCTCCACCCATCTAGTGAATTAATTAGTGGTAGTGAGTACCCACTTGTGTACTCCACTATAAGGTGGATTGATCATTCCTATGAAGTCAAAACCCCATTGCATGAAGGGTTGCTCTACCTAAATTGGGTTGAGAGGAAGGGTTTCCAACCTTTGTTTGCTTATAAAGAGAGCACACTTTTGGCATTTTTCAACCCATGCATATGAATCTTTGAAGAGGTTAGGCTAATAATAACCAAACCTCATAGATTTTTATGTTATAGTCCTTAGGGTAAAATGGCCTTCTTCAAGCCCATCATGGAATTACTTTAAGAGTCTAGTCACTTGATCATTATTTATTCACCTAAGAAGCACTTCATTGAGGTCTTTTTTGAATAGAACCCATCAACCAATACATAAGGTATCAACTGAAGTCTAAAATGCCTTCTCTTTATCCTATCCAAACCTTTAGGCCACTCACTTATTATCAAGAACCATGCCATGTCTTGGATCCAACTAGCGTGAAGTGGATGTGCATCTAATTGTGAGTTGTCTTGTGTCATCAAAAACAACCTCTTTATCTTCATGAAGGTCACCAAACATATGTCCAGATAATCCTTTACCTCTCACCAACATAGTGACCTTGATTTCTACATCATATTCCATGACTTTTGTAATCCAACCAGCCCTCTTCTCATTCAGGTGCTTATTGAGAAGGAAGTCTCTTAGTCTAGGATGAGACACCATAAGATAGATTTTTCTATTAAAGAGCATTGGTCTAAATTTTTTAAAGCTTCTAACCACTTCAAGGACTTAATTATGTATAAAAGTATACCTTTCCTCATACCCTTCAAGCCTTTGACTAAAACATGCAATTGGTTATTCAAGTCCTTCACCAATATTTTTCATCAGCATAGATGATATGTTGTCAATGTTTGCAAATGCATAGAATATGAAATGTTTTAAAAAATCAAGATTCATGAGTATAGGTGCTTGAGAAATGGATTGTTTGATAGTCTCAAATCCTAATTTACCTTATATTATCTAAGTGAAAACTTGATTATTCTTTAACATAGAAGTGTTAGTTTAACCAAGATTTAAAAACTAGGTATAAACATTCTCACAAATTTTATCTTTCTAAGGAAACTCTGAAGTCCCTTCTTATGCTTGGGCAAGGATAAGGCCAAGATGACACTTATTTTATTAGGATCAATAACTAGTCTCAATTTTGAGATAATATGTCCCAATATTTTTCCCTCATGGATATAAAACACACTTCTTGAGATTCAATGAGATCCCATACTTTCTACACCTTTCAAAGATCAATCTCAAATGGTCTAAGTTTTCACTAGTCTTCTTTGAGAAAATTGTTATGTCATCTAGGTAGACAAGCACCATTTGATTTAGAAAACTTTAGAAATCCATGTCCATGTCTATTTTAAACATAAATTATGTATTTGAGAGGCCGAAATGCATCTTATGATAAGCATAGGTGCTCCACTTTATGGTGAAGGTAGTATTATATTGGTCTTCTTCTCTTACTATCACCTAGTTATACCTTGAGTACCCATCCAAAAGAGAGAAATTTTCTAAAATAAAAACCATTTAAAGGAGTTGATCCATTGATGGCAAGGGGTAATAGTATTTTAAAGATACCCTATTCAAGTCTCTGAAATCAACACATAACTAGATCTCACCATTCTTCTTTCTCATAGGTACTAGGTTAGCTACCCATGAGGACTGCTTGATGTGAAAAATGATATTAGACTCAATCAATTTGGTTAACTCTTTTCTCATCAAATTTTCAATTTTTGGGTTGATAGGCCTTTTTTTTTGCCTAACAAGCTTGGTATTAGAATCTTACTCGATGGTGTGTTGAAATAGCTTAGGTTTAAAACCTCTTAGATAACTGTACTCCCAACCAAAGATATCTAAATATTCCTTAAAAATCTCAATGTATGCATATTTTTCTTCCTCATTTCTCACCTTTCCAAGCTTAATAAATTTGTCCTTGAAGATAAGGAATCTCTCATAGTCTTTTTCATCAGTAAACATCCCTACCTTATCTTTCCTCATATGATCTCCTTCATGGAAAAGACCTTTAAGTGTCATCAACCCTTTATGGAGTTTATTATACTTTAGTTGAAAATTTTGATCCTCATATTGTTTCTAAATCTTACTTTGGTTTATTGCAGAAAAATCTATCTCTTGTTTTAGGAAGCAAGCAATTTGCTTGTCACTATCAAAGACTTTCCAATGAGCCTCATTATCTGGAATTGATGGTATCACTACCAATTTTATATGTGGTTATACTTTAAACTTGTTCAAATCATTTATGATGTTAAAATGAGCCCTTATAGCTACCAACCTATCAATATGCTACTTTTTCTCTCATAGAACTACTTGGATGAAGGCTTCAAAGTCTTTAAGGATGTCCCACACTTTGTGCTTGTAGGACTTCATTAAGACATTATTGGTTATGTTGTAACCTCTCACATGATTTACTATCAGATCATTATCCCCATACACTTGTAACTACTTTATTCCCCTCTTACTATCCCATTAAAGACCATAGATAAAGCCCTCATACTTAGCTACATTTCAAGAGCAATTGAATTAGAACCTATATGATGAAAATCACTTGTCATTGGAAGGGGATACTATAATTACACCTACACCTACTCCATGTTTTCTCCTTGATCCATCAAAAAACATCTTCCATAATTCACTAGTGTCTTCTTTTGGCCTAGTGAGGGATGGCATGAACTCATTATCTTCATGCAGGCAATAGACTCCCATGTCTATTTATTTAACACCTCCCAAGGATCAAGTAGTTGATTCTCACTCCATAACTTATCTAAGAACATATTAGGTATTCCCTTAGGATGGGTGTTTAGTTCTTAACCAACAAGGTGGTCATCTTCATCTAGAATGGTACAATTGATGTTTGGGATACTTAACCCATAAGGCTCAATGTGAAATTAGGCAATAGGTTCAACTTTGATAGACACCTTGGTCCCATACCTTGTCTTAAAAACCATGTAGGACCAATTTTTTTTTAGGGAACCCCCAATTTTAGTTGTGAATTATCTAGATAAGCATAGAGAAAAGTGAGGAGGCACCTCTAGAACCACTACATCATGAGCCACTAAAACACTAGGATAAGAATGTAGGATTAAGTTTAGACCTCTAATAATACCATCTGGTTTGGTGAAAGATCCATCAATCTATAAAACTCCCATAGATTGAGTCTCATACTTCAAACCAAATTGATCTACTATTGAATTTAGCATCACTAAAGTACTTACTCCACTATCTACCATGAAATTATGTACTAAAGAGTTTCCAATTATTAAAAAAATGTATAAGGGAGGTGATTTGACCACCTTGTTTGACTATCCTTCATTAGGCCCTTTGGTAACATTGGTGAGAATTACATTTTCCTTGTTTGGTGGCTTCTCAAAAACATTGATCATTGACAAACCCTCTTTAAGGATATCCACTTGACCAGGCATAGAAATCATGTCCCACATTGGAACACTCACATTATACTTCTTCATTTTCTAAAAAAATATTGATGGGAAAACCACCAACCTTTGTTTGTGCTTTGGAAACCACAACCATGCTTTGAACTTGTGAATTTTGGGGTATGAAGGTGTTTCCTTGGTTCTAATATTTTTGAGTTATTGAAAATTTTAGGGTAGTAGTAGGCTCATTTAACTTTGAGAGTAATAGAGTAAGAGTAGGAGACTCTTTTACTACTTCTTGGTTTCCCTCCATGTTCCTTATCTTGAACCTTGTGTTATCTACCACTAGAATGTTTGCTTGGCTAGAACTAGCCTGGTGATTGAAAGCATAACACTATTATTGTTCATAGTCAACCATTATAGCACCTAATTATTTTGGTCCTTAATTATGTCCTTGGACTTTTTAAGGCTCTTCTAATTTTTTCATCATAGGAAATTCTATATTCTGAGTCATGAGAGCTTGATTGAACCCATAGCTAGCACCCTATTATTATTGATCATTGAAAGCCTAATTAAACTCAGTGTTTGGAATTGTGCCTTGATTGAATGATTGATTCCAAAGCATAGTACCATCACCTTTTTGTGTAATGTTATTCTAAATAGGGACCAAGGTATTGGAAGTACTTTCAACATTAGGATTATAATTGTTTTGACTATCATAGTTAGGCTGCCCTTGTCCTTGTCCCTAGAAATTTCCCTTGATGGGTGGCATATTATCTTGGTAAGACTATTGAGGCTGATATGGAGCTTGAAAAGTCCTATTAAATTGATATTATTTCCTCTTCACATTCACCAATTCATTTCCCAAAGTTTTAAATATATTTTTGAGTTCTTGGAAGTTCTTGTGCTCTTAGGAGTCACTAGACTGACTAGTTGAAGCTTTATCCTACTTTGGTGTAGGTATGGAAATAAGTGTTGGAAAAGGAGGAATGGAAGCAAGGGGAGGAATGGAAATAGGAGGTGCTTAAATATTTGGAAAAAAAGGCATAGGTGGCCTTGGTGTAAGCTTGCTAGATTGTACTAGACTATTCTCTACTCTGATTACCACTTCATAAGCATTTAGTAGTGTGTTTGCTCCCATAGATTGAATCATCATTGCATTGTCACTATTGAGAGATTTTAGATAGTAGAGGAATGCATAGTTAGGAGTAGACTTGATAGATATTGGAATATTATCCCATGTCTTTTGAAACTTGTTATTGAAATCCTTCATAACCTCTTGAGGAGCCCTCTTTATTGTAGTTAACTATTTATCAAGTGACAAGTGGTCACTCTTATCTTCAAACCTATTGCAGAAAGCATCACCTAACTAGTCCCATAAGGTGATGGAGTTAGGAGTAAGGTTCCTATACCAATCTAGGGCCTTGCCCTTTAAATAGATGGCCAATAACATGATAGCCATGTTTTCTTCACTGATGTCATGGACATTACAAAAGTTGGATATATATCAAGGTGCTCATAAGAGGTTGTATAATTATCTCCTATGAAGTAAGGCACACTATTCAAGGCTACCACTAGAATAGGATCATATTGATTGAGTTTTAATGGAATATAACCATTTAAATAAATAAAAGTCAATGCTCTAGAGAGAACCATGGTAATGAAAGGGGCTAATAAATATCTTCTAGTATAGGTAGACTTATAAATTGGTTTAGGAGGAAAGTTTCCCACATATGGGTGAGTGTTAGAAAACCTCAATATTATTATTGAGTTAAAAATAAATTCAAAAGGAATACCTCTAGAATTTGATCTTGTAATCACCTTTGGAATGAAATATAGGTACTATTCTACCATTAGAATGTTGAGTGTTCTTTGAAGTCACCAGATGATACGAGTGTGGATGCAATAGTTTCTATAAATGGATCAAGACCAACATCAATCTCAATTAATATTCTTCAAAAGTGGTCTTACTAGGTGTGTCAAAATAATATTGTAGCATATAATTTCACCCTTTTGGGAGATTTTTTTAGTATCTCTCACTCCCAAATACAATATTAGAGAAACCTTAAGCTATGGGCATCATGTAATGAGGTTGAAACTCCAAATAAGTCTAACTTCCTTTTGGTAGATCACCTAAACTAATATTTTTGCTTAGAAAAGGCATAGAAAGGGCATATGGGATGACTAAGAGGAATAAATGGTTGATGCACCAAATTAAATGACACTTAAATAAGCTTGAAACCAACATTAATTCAACATAAAGACCATTTTTACTCAAAATTTTCATAAACTAGCCAATTTGCATCAATATTTCTTAAACTAGGCTCACTAAGCAATAGATGAAGCAAAGAGGGGTTCTAAAACTCACACTAATCATCCATTAATAGTATAAAAAGCTTAATTTTATACCTAAAAATATCTTTAAAATATCTAAAATGAGGCAAGAAGAAGGACAATGAACATGAAAGAACACTTCTTTACAAATTCGTCATACATAAGTTTGTTAAACACAAGTTAAAGGCAAGAGATAGGTGAAAAATAATCTTATTTGCTTCAAAAGGTAGTTCTTAAAAAAATTGATAGGTTTTCCTTGTCAAATTAGAATATCTTTATAAAATGGGGAACAAATGGGAGATATAGGAGAAAAGGGAAGAGAGAGAGGAGAATCAAACACTCATAAATCAATAAATGAGACATAACCACCTTCCATGGAGTCTCAACCACATTTGGATCAATTATCACTAATATCTTCTCAAAAAATTAACCTTCATTAGTCCAAAATTTCTTCAAGCCTTATCATTAGTTTAGAAAGACACTAGACGATGAAAACATTTGAGGATGATGATGTCATATCCCACTCATATGAAAAAAAACTTAAAAGACTTGGAAAACACATTAAATGCTCCACTTTCTCTCCCAAACTCCAAACTCTCCCTCCTGGACTTCTATGTCCCCTCCACTTGCACTTATAGAAGATGTTTGGCATATGGTTAGTTGACTTGGCATTTGATTCTTAACTGACCATGGAGGTTATCTTTTAGAGTTTGATTTTTTATGGTTTTCTTTTATTCTCAACTCTTATTTACTCCTCTAACCTACAATAAACTCCATGAAACCTAAAAATTTCATAGACTCCATTTATGTAGGTCTCAAACTTGATCCACCTTCAACCAAATTCTCCAAAACTTGCTCCCAAGCAATTTGACACCATAAGGACCACTTATGTACATATATAAGGATTATAGACATTCATATCAACTCTTATTTTGAAGAGAATAAAGGTTAGGCCACCTTAAATACCTATAAAAATGGTGGAAATCAACTTAAACCTATAATTTTTCACAAATTGACAAAAAACTTGAGTTTTTGACCCTTCAGCTCAGCAAGGCACCCTAAAAACCCTTTGGATGGGATCCAAGTATCATATAATGGTGTTTTAGGTCCCATTAGTCCTCTTAAATTCATTTATATCCATTTATCTATTTAAATACCTTCAAAAATTATGGGATAAAAGTATCATATAATTGTGTTTTAGGTCTCATTAGTCCTCTTACATTCATTTATACCATTTTTCTCTTTGAAGACTTAGAAAAATAGGCATTTTTTAGCCATGTTGGGCCTCCTAAACACCCAAACATGATAAATTATTCTAAAAAATAGGTATTTAAATATATTTATGTATTCCTATATATTATAAAATTGGTTTAAAAGTGATTATAGTCCATTTATGGACTTATGAGTCTAAAAATACAAAACTAGTCAAAAAGCTCCTTCAGCAGCTCAAGCAGACTCACCTTCTTGATGATTGTTTATAAAATTTAGACCTATATTATAGAAATTTTTTCCATGTATATTTATTAAATACACCCCTTAAATATCCATGAAAATTTTTGGTTCCCATGTGGAAGGTATTAAAAGATAAATATGTAAATAAATTTGCCTATAGGGTTTGCGAGTATTATGGACATGCTTATGCTCTTAACAATTCTTCATAAATATAAATACCTTAACCAACATAAATCCATAATTAATTTAAATTAAATATGTTTAATAAAAAAATATTAAAATTATTTGGCTCAAATTCTTATAGTGTGAAAGATATGAGCATCTGAAGAGGGGCTCAAATTGGGTGTCTTAGACCTGAAAAGCTCAAATTTCTCCTTGAGGACAAAATTGACCATCTAATGATTATAAATACTTTAAATCATATTCATGGCACCTGAAAAATAACATAATACCATTTTCAATGTGTCATCTTTCTTGATAGGGTTACAAGTGCCTTTTGGTGGTATAGGTCGTATAGGTCTTAAAACAAGCTTTAAGGCCCAAATGGCCAAAACTAAATATTAGAGTTATTGAGACATATTTAGTATTATATGGGCTAAAACATCTCATTTACATTTTCCTTTCCTGATTTTACTAGTATTATCCTCGTCAAATGATCAAAAATCCAACTTTGCCCTTTATGCCTTTGAGACTATCTATGGGGATGACTGCTTATCTATGTGTTTTCATGGATTTTTGAATGTGAACACTCTTTAAAGGTTTTTTATATACTTAAAATCATCCTATTATTTTTTTAAATCAATTAAAATAAGTTTAAACCCTTTGTTATACCTTAAACCTCTAAGAAGCATGCCTGCACCAATGGTGACTATCATGAGACATGAGGGGGATTATGTCAAAATATTGGGAACTTCCACTTGTAAAATTACATTAAAAATATTATTAATATATATATATATATATATATATATATTCATAATTACCAATCCTACCAATTTTCATGATTGGAGGATGCATACTTTGGCTTGTAGATGAATTTTTTCAAACTTTACCCTAAGCTGCATGCTTGCTTCCTTCATGCCTAAACTTTCCCTCAAGGAACATTTTTATTGAAATATTTAATTTTATAACTTCCATATATCATATTATGTTTCCAAAATCATAATTAATTATATTAATACCTCTCCAAGACTTAAAATCCTCATTAGCACTCAAACTTGTCAATGCTTCACTTGGTCTCTAATGGTTGCCTTCTTAACTGGAAGAGGTCTATGTAATAACACTTAGTATTTTAACCATATGTATGACCCTATAAAAATAATTTTAATATTTAATGGTTAATTAATACCATTCTTACCAAATTTCACGTTTTGACTTGACTTCTAGATGCCCTAAAATGGCTAATTCCTTCAAGATAAGCTCCAATGTTGACCATGATTGGACATGGGGTTGATTGTGCTAAAATATTGAATGTTTAACCTTATAAAAATACTTAAAAAATATTTTTTCTAGTTATATTATGTCATTATGAGTATATACACAAATTTTCAAGACTGGATCACACATATTTTGTCATGTAGATATTTTTTACCAAAAGTTACTTTGAGTTCCCTGCTTGATCTAGTTTCAACAATGATTTTTATTCCTTTATCCATATTTTTTTTATATATTAAAAGTTTAATTTGATTTTAAAATTCCATTAAAATCCTCCTTGACAATATTTCTCCCTTCATTATTTAACTTTTACCCTAATGCAACCCATGTATGGACATAACTCCTTAAGAAAATTCATGGTGACTGTGTACAATCAATATTATAGGTGATTTTTCATAATGTGAAGAAGGAATATAATATATATTTGACCATTATTTGGTGTTTATAGACTCCTTAGACTATTTTAAACATCGATTATATTCTCTTTCTTTCCATTTGACACCTCAAACTATGTCTTGAGGCCTTTACACAATCAAAATTTGTACAAACAGGTATCTTCATCTTCAAGAGCATTCCATAGATTTTAGATAGCCTAATAAAGGTGTTGGAGATGTAAAATTATCACTTTTAATTGATTAATATCTCACAAACCTCACTTGACTTGAATGGATGGTCTTAGCTTTTCCACCTTCAGGCATATTACTATGTGAGAGGGATTGCCATTGGAATGGTTGTTGGTGATCATGATTTTTGGTATGACTGTGTTAAAATATTTTGAGGCCCCTCATAGTGTCTTGACCTCATTATCATCTATCATATTTAACCATCTCTTTTCACCTAAAAAATCCTCAATATATCATTGACCCTCAACTTGTCTCACTAGCTTGTAGGTAAGCATTTAGCCTCATATGGCTATAAGTGTGCATTTGTGTTGAAGTTGACTGTAGTTTATCCTTGAGAATTATTCTTCCTATTAATGAACCTATATCATAATTTTTACCGTGATTACCTTCCCTTGAACATCATCTAAACATGTAACTCATTTATATCATTATACCATCAACTTGCATGGACTAGCTTAAAGGAAAGTCTATAGGTGAAGGTTGTAGGCGATGTTTTATGAGAGGCTAAATGAGTCTGATGTTTGGAGGTTATAGATTGATGTAGTTATTTAAAAATCATTTGTGATATTCCTTAATTATTAATAAAACCCTATGAAACCAAGGAGCATGTCAAAACCTCATAGCCTCAATGCTTGATTGTACCTTTATTACTTGTAGGTGATTGTACAAACTATGGCCATTCTTGAAGGTGTTTGGATAGTTTTAAAAACACACAAGGTGTCATTGAGTCCCTCTATATCATGATTATTTCTGTAATAAACACAATATACTCCTAAAATTATCCATACCCTTGAAATCACCTTAAAGCTTGTTGGCCTCAAATTTTAGCTAAGTATTGTCCATTTTGGTATGGAACCAACATGGTGTGGGAGGACCATGGTGAAAAAATACCATAATGTAAAAGGACCATACAAAAAAACTTGATAGGTGTAAAGTACCATGGTGCAAAAACTATAGGGTACAAGAGTACAATGGCATGGATGGACCAACACAAGAGGACCTAGTCAAAGAAGAATTAGTCATAAGGAACCCAAGGACTTAAGACTCAGAACTAAATTGAAAGACTAGGGGAGTGTATGGGAAATATGAGAAATTAAGGGAATGATTTATATGAGACATTCAGACCTTATTCATAAGAAGTTTTGCATCAACCCAAAAGGAGAGGAACACATGGTAGTAAGGATATAACATAGAGTATGGATATATGGGGTGTAAAGGCCCATATCCTTAGGATAAGAGTTTGTTGAACGCTTGACTCCTAGTCTATTAAGAGTTCATCAGATAATTAATTGAGTCATTAATGATTGTAAATACTTGGTCAGGGATAAACAAGTATAAATACCCTATTCTAAAGGATTATGGGATGATGATAATAGATGGATGTATTGTTATTTTGATGCTTAAGCTTAATATATGAAGTTGTGGGTTTTATCAAACTTCTTGTGCTCATAATAAATGATGTCATGAGAGTTACTACACATCTTTTCTTTTATTAGAAGTAACTCTAAAACTATAATGTTGTTAATCTATGTAATTATGGTAGTAGAACTTAGAACTCCAAGGATCATTATAGTATATCTTTATATATATGTAATATATAATTAAATACATGTTTGACATAAATAATATAAAAAAGTATTATTGTGTAATAAAAACCTACAGGAACTGGTCTTAAGTTGTGTGCTTTGGGTGAGCACACAAGACCTCAGTCTTGTATGAAAGGGCCAGTGTACTAGTTCATTGGGCTAGACTTTAGTATTGATGCTATATTTACAATAGAAAACCCTAACATTTTGGTTCCATTGTTAGGACCCATAGAATTTTTTGCTCGGTCATGGAAAAAAATTTAGCACATTACTCTTGAGAATATATAACAATGGATTACCAGTGTTGAAGATAACTTTGTAGTTCCCTACCTTAAACTAGGAATTTTAGCATGGTAGTGGGTAGAGAAAAATCTCTATAAAACATTGTATGAAACCTTCTTTGTTGAGATCTTAGTTCACATACATGCTTGGCTCTCTACATATGCTCAAGGATGGTCCCAAAACATTGGGAGAAGACAAACTTAGACCCTAGAGTGACAAAGAGCTTAAGCTCAACTTGGAACCATGTGGATGTGATCTGTCAACATTTAGTGGATAGGAGTTTTGAATAACTACATTCGAGAGTATGTTATAACCACCTATTCATGTCTTGAAGAAGCCAAGTTTTAGTTCCTCTAAGAACTACATGGTCATTAAATTAGAAATTTTGCCTTAGAAATCAAGAAGTCATTTATTGATTTAGGACTTGAGACTATGATAATAGAGGGTTAAATATTTCTGTACATAAGTCATAAAATTGGGAAGGGAGTGGAAATGAGTTGGTAAAAGATAGTGGGTTCAAAATGGTAGACAGTTAATGGGCATTGTAGAAATAGAAGTATGATGAAGCTTGATAAAGGATTATGGGAGTTAGTGGCATGAGAAGGGACCAAGAAAACTCAGGAAGTGTTGTCAAGAACTATAGGGAAGTGAAGACACACAAAGAGGACCCCATCTATTTTGATCCATGCCCTATTCCTCTAATTCATACAAAGGAAAAACTATCTGGATGACATAAACTAAATAACCCAATATGAACCATCTAGGCTCCCCAACCATAGTGCACACTCATGCTCTTGAGTCAGACAAAGTACACATATGTAAGTGGGACACAAACAACATGAAATCAAAGATTGAGCTAGTAAGAGATACTAAAACTCAACTATTTGACATATATACAAACTTAACCCTTTTCTTCACCCTTCAAAGGAATTTCATGGTGTAATTAAGGATGCTTGGAGGGCTTGGCCCTCAAAGTGGAAAAATTATAGGCCTAAAGTGTTCATAATTAATGATGTCATCTGAGTTACTTAGCATGAATTCTAGCACATATTTTCTTTTATAAGAAGTAACTCTAAAATAATAATGTTGCTAATCTATGTAATTATGGTAGTATAACTTAGAACTCTAAGGATCTTAATAGTATATCTTTGCATTTATAGAATATCTAATTGAATACATGTTTGACATAAATAATATAACTAAGTATTACTGTGCAATAAAAACTTATGGGAACCAGTCTTAAGCTGTACGCTTTGGGTGAGCATGCAAGACCTCAGTCTTGCATGAAATGGCCAACATGCTAGCCTATTTGGCTAGACTTTAACATTAATGCTATATTTACAAAAGAAAATTACAATAGTTTAGTTCCATTTTTAGTACCCATAGCATTTACTGCTCAGTTATGGAAAATGTTTGAGCATATTACTCTTGGGAATATAAATAATGGATTACCAGTGTTGAAGATAACTTTTCAATTCCTACCTTGAACCAAGAGTTTTGGCATGATAGTGGGTAGATCAAAATCTCTATAACACATTATATGAAACCTTCTTTGATGAAATCCTAGTTCACTTACATGTTTGGCTCTCTACATATGCTCAAGGATGGTTCCAAAACATTGGGAGAAGATAGCCTTGAACCCTAGAGTGACAAAGAGATTTATCTCAACTTGGAACCCCATTGATGTCAGTTGTCAACATTTGGTGGAGAGGAGTTTTGAATATCTACATTTTTGAGTATGTTGTAACCACCTATTCATGTCTTAAATAATCCAACTTTCAATTCCTTTGAGAATCGTGTGGCCATTACATTAGAAATTTTTCCTTAGAAATCAAAAAGTGATTTTTTGATTTGGGACTTGAGAATATGCCAATGGAGGGACAAATATTTCTTTGTATGAGTCACAAAATTGGGAAGGGAGTGGAAATGAGTTGGTAAAATATAATGGGTTCAAAATGGTACCTAGTTAGTGGGCATTGCAGAAGTAGAAGAATGATGAAGCTTAGCAAAGGATTATGGGAGTCAGTGACATGAGAAGGGACTAGGAAAACTTAGGAAGTACTGTCAAGATCCATAGGGAAGTAAAGACATACAAATAGGACCCCATCACTTTTTACCCATACCCTATATCTCTAATATCATATAAAGGATAAACTAGCTAGATGGTGGTAACTAAAGAACCTAATATGAACCAATCAAGCTCTCTAAACATAGTGTGTGCTCATGTTCTTGAGTCAGATAAAGTACACATACATAATTGGTACATAGATAGTATGGAATCAGAGATTGAACTAGTAAAGGTTACTAAAACTTAACAATTTAATGTACATACCAACTTAACACTTTTTTTCCCCCTTCAAAATAATTTCATGGCATAATTAGAGATGCTTAGAGGACCTAGCCCTCAAAGTGGACAAAGTATAGGCCCAAATTCGGTTAACCAACTGGATATTTCAACCCATATTATGAGTGTTATAGTTATAGGTGTTGGAGGTGGACTACGTGGTGGCACAGGAGGAAGTGGACTTCTTCCTTAAGGGATAAGATCTAGAGGTTCCCAATAACCACTAGTCCAAACATCTCATCCAACAATGGTTATTATGAAATGACACTTCATTTACCAAAATACTAAGGAATGGAAAATGTAGTTGAGCACATCTAGAAATGTGAACTTATTTGGAGAGCACATGACATCATCTCTTCTGAGCATAAGGCCACATAGTTTACAAATATGTTTTTAAAGTGCATGCACAAATGGTATAATAAGTTTGAACCTCAACAAATGGTGGTCAAATTTTTTCAACTTAAAGCACCCTTCCTTTAGGAGTTTGACATTCTTGAATTTGAGTAACAAAGCATAGTCATGTTGAAGGACATAAAGCAAGGACTTACTGAAATCATGTGAGGGCATGATTCAAGGTTCAAGACATTATTGTCTAAACTATCATTTGATATTAAAATTGCTCAACATGCACAATGATTTTTGGAAGGATTGTTACTACATTTTTTATGAACCTTTTCTTAGAAGACTTTCACTAGCCCATACAAAGCCTTGAAAGCTACCCTCCATGCTAAAGCATTTAGAAGTGTCGATATCATGATCATACCATTTATGGAAGCTTAAATAGATTCAATGACATCACATCTTGAGAAGTTAATATCCAATAGTACACATGATACATGCAATGGTTTTTGGTGCACTTACTACGAATCTGAAGGGCATATGTAGAGTAACTACTTATATAAGAACATTTGTGTGGTATTTAAATAGACATGTGAAATATATAATGAAGAATATGATGTATACTCTTACCCTCTTAAACAATGATCTATGCACACTAAGGTGTTTGATTATTGTAATATATGTGATGCTTACACTCATGATACTAATGACTACCAACTAATTAGTGATATCCATGAAGCACAAGCGCACAACACATGCCAAACTTCTATAGCCAACAACTAAGATAATGATGGCCACTAGGGTTAATGAAGAGGATGAGGATGAGGTGGTTACTTCCCACCCAAGACATGTTACAAATGTGGATCCCTAGACAACTATCAGAGATATTGTCTAGAATACCCAACATGTGTTTTCTATAAAAAGGACCATCGGTTGGAGGATTGTCCTGATGTGTACATAGCTATCACTAAGGAATGCAATGAAAAGGGTGTTGATGTGATATGAATTAAGAATCCATATTGGCATGTATGTTAAGTCATCCTAACTTTTTAATAGGTGAATATTACCACACATAGTAGACAATCTCAATCCACCTCTAATCCTATTGAGAAAGTGCAACATGAAGAACCATGAGAAAAAATATATCTAGATGCCCAGTAATAGAAAGATGTCCTCTAGGACATAATGACATTGGTGTGAGAAGTCCAAGGCAAGATCCAATTCCTTAGAGATAGAGAAGTAATGCATCATGTTGATATGTAGAAAGTAGTTGAACCACATAATGTGGTACATCATGACTTCTAGAAACTATGCAAATGCATGTTGGATGAGGACATTGTCCCATAACTAAGCATTTGGCTTAAGAATAAAGCAAAATTACCAATTGAGGTTCAACCTCAAGTCATCAAGTAGATTTAATATCATCACTTGAATCATTCTTGATGATGAGAAACTCATATTCCCTCTATTCTTCCAAAAGATAGAGAGAGACAAGTCAATGCTGCCATAAATGGATGGGTAATCCAAGACATCCTAGTTGACACTATCACAAAAGTAAATGTCCTTACCAAAAAAAATTGGAGAAAAATGGCTAGTCCAGTGCTATAGTCTTCACTTCATGTCTTTTTTATGGTAAATAAGACTCGTGCACTACCCATCAAGGTCCTCAAGAACACAATAATTAACATACTTTGAGTACCCTTCAAGGTGGATTTTGAGGTTCTAAAACTAGCTAAAGATAATGATTACCCTACTCTATTAGGAATACCTTAGTGTTATGAGAATAGTATAGACTTAAGTTTCAAGGAATGTTACATCATTTTTAAAAACACTGATCAATGTGTTGTTATTCCACTAGATCATGCACAAGGACCCCCTTACATAGAGCCTGTCAATGTTAATGGAGATATAAATATCATATATAACATTATTTTAAGGAATGATGTGCTAAGATATCCCACTCTAGATGGAATTATTTGATGTTTGGACACTCAGTCTCTTTCTGACACTACAAGCAATGCTTGTAATTATTGGGCACATTGTTACTATAACCTTATTAGACAAGTGTGTAGTACCATCAATAGTTAGGATAATGTCCCATGTTCATATAATAAATGTCACAAGTTTGTTCATCTTACTGGAATAGAAATGAGAGGACCACTAGTAGGCCCACCATTAGAAAGACTGGATGAATCTCTATGATTCCATGGATAATTGGAGGTATGTGACTTCATACAGTGCCGTAAAGAATTCTATGACACTGAAAGTGACTATATGAGATCATTAGTTCATCGCTTTGATGTAACTACTACAAGGTAGTGGTGCACCCATCATGAATGAATCCTTTATTTAGATTAATTATGCTCTAATTTTCATCACTAGTTCCACCATGACAAAAAAATTAGGGGATCAATCAATTATAGTGGCTTACAAGCACTAGAACCTCACATTGAAGCCTATGAGACAATGTGGAAGGATGAAGTGACATACTTACTATAGTACTTATGGGTCCATGAATTTTATATGACATTATGTAATTGGGCATGGGCATGGTATGTTCATGAAGAGAGACACATGGGTACCAAAATTTGGCATCTCTTGAAGGGGAGCATGAAGTCGACACTATCCTATTCTCCACCAAAGATGGATTTGCACCTCACTCTCCAAGCCATTCATGAAGCAGTTGATGGTGACCCAAGTCCCCTAGAAAACTATTTAAGGAGTATTCATCATGACATTGAGGAGGACTTTCACCTATTCAATGAATTAGAAATACAATTTTACATGTTATCACCAGTCCTTGTTCATGATCGGTACAAATAAATATGACTAGGCAAATAGAAGCTAGTGTTTTGCATAGAAGAAGGTGAAGGATCCAAATCACATGACCCTTTATCAACCCATTTTGATGTCCTTATGAGCTATGTTTCAATAGATGTTCATGATACTAGTAATAATCTATACAACCCTTATAATGGACCCATTCAGACTATTCAACACAATATTGGCAGAGCAGGAACCAAAGATGGCTATGGTAGGAAATTACTAGATTGAAATGGAAATTTCAAAAATATGAGTTGCTAAAAGAGTATCAAGATGTCTTCCCAAGAAACTATAGCAAAATGAAGGTATTCCACCCATCCTCGGGAAAAATTCATATCAATCTAATTGAAGGTGCTCAAAGAATTATAAAATGGCCATATAGAATGAATCCCAATCTATGGGCATGCATCAAAGAGGAAATTGATAGCATGTTGTACACCAGAGTAATCACCCCCATTGATGAATCTGAATGGGTCAGTCACATGGTGATTATATCAAGATGTATGGACAGATCCATATTTGTGTGGACTACCGAGTGATTAATGTATCTTGTGTCATTGATCCCTTCCCTACACCATTCATGGAGGAGATCCTTGAAGATGTTATTAGATGTGATGTATATAACTTCACAAATGGCTTCTCTAGATACTATCAAGTCCAAATAGCTAAAGAGGACCAACCTAAGACAACATTTGCCACTGAATGGGTATCTTTTGTGTACACTATCATGCCTTTTAGGTTGAATAACATCCTAGTAGTGTTTTTATGAATAGTAGTTGAAGATTTTAAGGACTTGATCCACAAGTTCCTTTAAGTCTATTTGGATGATTGGATAGTTTATGGTTTGATCAAGGACCCTTTTTCTAACCTAAGGCTTATGCTTAAGCACTGTAAGGTCTTAAAAATATCATTAAATTTAAAAAAGTGCCTATTTACTACACCTTTTGGTGTGCTATTAGGACATATTATATGTAAATAATGACTTATGGTTGACCTAGTGAATGTGTTTCTTATTCTTCACCTCTCAACACCCATGACCTAGTGTGAGGTCCGTGCCTTTCTAGGCCATACCAGTTACTATAAAAATTTAATTAATAGATATGCAAAGATTTTTCACCCCTAAAAAAACTTCTAAATCATAATGAATATTTCATATGGATAACTTCTTATAAAGAATCTTTTGAAACACTGAAGGATAAACTGGTAACTACTCCTATCCTCCAATTTCTAGATTAGACAAAACCATTCCACATTCATATTGATGCATTTGGAATGGTCATCAATTCAATCCTTTCACAACCAGTTAAAGGTCACTTGGACCATCTAATATACTTTTCCAGTAGAAATCTCACTCTAACTAAAAGTAACTATACCACTACAAAGCACAAAGCATTGTCGATGGTCTACGCTCTCCAAAAGTTTTGATATTACTTATTGGCCACTCCCTTTATTTTATATATAGATCATGAGGCTTTGAATTACCTTGTTAATAAACCTATACTACATGGATAGATATACACTAGATAGTGTTGTTTTAAGAGTTCTAATTTTCCATCATGGTGAAACATGGGAAAGCCAATTATGAACCTAACCACCTGTCTAAAATTGAGTCTAAAGAACCCTCATGTGCTATTAAAGATGAGTTACCTAATGCTCAACTATTTCATGTCACCTATGTACCTAAGGATCTTGAGGAGATTACTACATTTTTGACGTCTACTTCATCACCTAATTGTCTCACTTCCCAGTCCAAAAAGCAACTCTTGGTTCACACCACACCATTTCAACTCATAGGAGGATATCTTTATAAACTTGGACATGATGAGATTCTTTAGCACTATGTTATATAGCACGAGAACCATAAATTACTATTAGAATTTCATGAAGGAATTGTATGAGGACACTATGCTAGAGAGGCTACTACATGTAAGGTTCTATTGGCCAAATTATGGTGGCCTACTCTCTTTAAATATGTTAAAGCATATGTTAGGTAGTATGATATATGTCAGCACATGGGAAAACCTAACCATAAATATGTCATGCCTTTACAACCAATACTTTCTCAAGAACCATTTGAGAAATGGGAAATTTATTTTATTGGCCCCATCACTCCATCTGGACAATGAATAGGTTCTTATTACATTATCACCATAACTGACTATCTCATGTGCTAGGCTAAAGCTATGCCAATAAAAGATTATACTGTTGCACACTTCATCTAAGAGAATATCATCACTAGGTTTGGATGGTGACTAAGTTTCACTAGTGATCATGGTACCCATTTCCTAAATGACACAATTCATATCTTGTTGAATAAGTTCATGATTTCACACCACAAAATAACATTGTACCATCCTTAAGCCAATGGTACTAAAGAGGCCTTCAACAAAATCCTAGACACTACTTTGATGAAGTTTTGAAATATTAGTTGAACTGATTGGGATGATAGGGTTTTTATGGTACTATGGGCTTACTAAACAACCTATAAGTACCTAAAAAAATCACACCCTTTAATTTGGTGTATGGCAAGGAGGCAGTCATATCGATTGAATTTTTGGTACCATCTCTATGTATAACATGCATAGGATGATTAGATGAGGATGCATCATTGAAATCATGCTTATATGCTTTGTTATAACTTAATTAATCTTAGTTCCTCTCTCATTGGAGTCAGGATGTATAAAAATTCAAATAAAAGGTATGGTATGACTGACACTTAAAGCACAAAATGTTTACTCTGGGAATGAAAGTCCTACTATACGACTCCAAGTTTGTATGTCATTTTGGAAAACTTTAGATTCACTGAGATGGTCATTTCATCATTCTTAGCATTTGACCTACCAGAACATGTTGATTACAAAGATTAGATGACCAATTCTTTCCTGGGAATTATAATGGAAGTCATTTCTGGCTGTATTTCACTTTTGAATAGTTGAAGTATTGTAAATCAATAAGGCTTTTTCCATTAGTTTAGTATTTTCTATTTTCAATGAAAGTGTTGACTTTATTGTGCATAAATGTTTTTTAATGTAATTTTTTTTAATGTTTTATTTTTCATTTCATGGAGGACCACAACTCATTTTATTGTGGGTTAGAAAGAAATCAAAAATTGTAACTTGACTCAGGCACACAAAGTTTTTAGGGTACATAAGTTATTTAAGGCATGTAAACTAAGAAGCCTAAGGATAGGGTGTTCCCACCATTAGTTTAAATTTTAAAAGATAGTTACCTTCCATAGCAAATAAATCATGGAACATAACTATCATCCACTCTAAAGGAAGGCATGAGACAAGTGTGCCATTAATGTGGAAAGAATAGTTATGGTAATAAGGGTGCCAATGGCATGATATGACAATACCATTAAATGCATTAATTTCCAAAAGTGAGAATAAAAGCATGGTGACTATTAAGGATATAAATTAATGATCTGAAGTGATGGGTGAAGGAAAGGTATTAATGATGGTGAAATCCCCCTTTAGTGACAAGAGGGAGATGGACTTGACATATATCAAGGTAAAGAAAATAATGGTGGGTGAACAAGTACACAATTTTTTCTACATGTTTCACCCCTAAAAGGATCCCCAAAGAAGAGACCCTAAGGAGAAGCTCTCAAAGGCACCTCAATTAAAAAATAAGTGGCTATACTTTGGTGTCAACATAAGTAGATAATAGGCTCCATAGAAGTGGCATAATACTGCCTAGACCCCTCAATCAAGCCCCACACTCCACGTTTATCTCCACCTCACCTTTTTCCATATATACCATTTCCTTCTCCATTACACCCTTCTTCTCCCCAAACTTCTCCACCCAAATATCCACTACCTATAGTCTTTCTACCTCCACCTTCCCCCCAACTTTTGCCTTCTCCCCTTAAGGTTACTCCACAACCATATCCTCCAAAAGCATCTACTTCAAAAGATTCCTAGTACAAAACTAGTAAGCAAGTGCCCTTATAGGACATTCCTAAAGTACAAATTCATAGCTCAAATTCTATCTTTGAGAAGACTCCCTCACTTGCATGGGAGGTTAAAGTCACCTCCAACAACTCATTGTTTGATGTTGAACCACTTTATGGAAAATAGGATAGTGAGTAAAAAGAGAGTGAAAGGGTCATTTGTATCATTCCCATAGATATAAATAAAGAGGCCACCTTAGAGTGTGACCCTAGTAAGGGGAAAGAATTGGTTAAGTTTGTATAAGATCCTAGTAACAATGCATTTACCAATCTATATGAGTGATATCAGTTTGACATCATTGACAAGATACTCTATTTATAGTCATACTTCATTTCAAAGGATACAACCTTGGATACTAGGAAGTAGTTGTCTTTTCTCTTAGACATGTATAATGAGTAGTAAGAATTTGAGCTCTCTCAAGATAACCTTTCCTTGGGACCTGATGATCTTATGCTACCCAAGCCATTATGGGTCAATCGTCAATAGATATCCCCTCTTCTAGAAAGTGCCACATTTTTAAAGGTGTTCATGAAGATCACATGCCAAAACATTTTATTATATTTTGATGCATGCACTACCAAAAGGAAACATACCCAAATTATGGGTATGTATAATAAACAGGTTACAGATAAATGAGTGCTTACCAAGGAAGTGACTACTTTGAAGAAGCACATCCAAGAGGCCATAGAGGCAAAAGTGAAATCTTTAGACCTTTGTAAAATAATTTTTCAATAGGAACTAACACTAGTAGATAGTGTACTTTGTGATGGGGATACCATAGGCAGCCTAGAGACCTTGGTGAACCTTGTACTGAAGCGATGCAAAGAGCAACCCATGCCAAAAGATGAGGGATTAGAGCTATTAGAATGGTTCACCATAACATTAAAAGTCTAAAAGCATGCCCTTGAAAGTGTTGGGGAAGTTATCCATATTTTGGATGGAATTTTTGCATGGTTAACATGCCCAAATAAAATATTGGAGACTCAACTCCAAGCTAAAGAAGCCTAGAGGTAGAAAATGGTTGATATTGCACTCTTAATAAAAGATCATGTTGAGCACACCAAGATGTTTAAGGATGTGAAGATATAGAGGACATAATCAATACACATCATCAACAACTAAATGCAAGTTTTATTTCCCTCTTAGGATAGGTTGAAAAAGAGGTTTCTATACTTGAAGATGTCTATAAGGATGATATTACATCCCTAGATGAACTGGTAAAGTATGACAATGAGAACTCTACCCAACCCAAGGATATGAAAAAATTTATGGGTGCCATAGAATAAATAAGTGCTAACGTGCTCAAGGCATTATCATATTGGGACAATGTTAAGAAGAGAATTGAGCAGATGGGACCAAAAAAAATTATAGATATCGCTAACATGAATTAATCTAGGATAGACTAAGAGCTTAGTGTGGGGTGATGTTGGCCCCAAATTTTATCTAATTATTATCCATTTTGGATTGAAACTAGCATGGTACAAGAAGACCATGGTGTGGAAGGACCATGGTGTAAAAGGACCATAGCACAAAACTTGATAGGCATAGAAGCACTGTGTAGTAGAACCTATAAAAAGACAATAGTATGTACAGACCAATGCAAGAGGAAGTAGTAAAAGAAGAATTAGTCATGAGGAACGTGAGGACTTAAGACTCAAAACTAAAGTGTAAGAATAGGGGAGTGTATGGGAAGTAGTAGTAGTAGTTAAGGAAATGATTCATATGGGACACTCAGACCTTATTCATAATAATTTCTACACTGGCTTGAAAGGAGAGGAACACACAGTAGTAAGGATCTAGCATAGTATGTGGATATAAGGGGTGCAAAGGCTAGGATCCTTAGGAGGAGAGTTTTTTGAATGCCATGACTCCCAGTCTATTGGGAATTCATTGGATAATTACTAGAGTCATTAATGATTGTAAACACTTGGTTAGGGATAAATATGTATAAATTCCCCTATTGTAAAGGATTATGGGATGATGATAATGGATGGATGTATTGTTATTGTGATTCTTAAACTTAATATATGAAGTTATAGGTTTTATCAAACTTTTTGTGTTCATAATGAATGATGTCATATGAGTTACTTAGCATGAATTCTGGTTCATATTTTCTTTTATAAGAAGTAACTCTGAAACTACAATGTTTCTAATCTATGTAATTATGGTATTAGAACTTATAACTCCAAGGATCAAAATAGTCTATCTTTGCATTTATGGAATATAAATTGAATACATTTTTTACATAAAGTATATAACTACATATTACTATGCAATAAAAACCTATGAGAATTGGTCTTAAGATGCATGATTTGGGAGAGCATGTAAGACCTCAGTCGTGTGCTAAATGGCCATCGTGCTAGCTTGTTGGGATATAATTCAACATTGATGTTGTATTTACAATTTAAAAACCCCAAAAAGTTGTGTTCTCCTACTTGACTATAGGTCATCCTTAAAGCTAGCTATACTTTTATTTTAAAAATGACTTTGAGATAGCCATATAGATGAAAAACCAATCCTCATATTGGTTTTTAATATAGTATTTTTATGTAGATCAACTTTGTTAAAAGCTTAACTTTGCCCATTGAAAAAACTTCACTTAGACCTTAAGACCCCTCTTACAGCCCTTTTTATGGTTTTTTGACTTGTATATAGGAATAGGGGTTGATTAACAATAATTTACACTCAATAAAGATACCCTCTATCAAGATACAACTCTGTACAAATTTTCTTGGTCAAACTCTCTCTCTCTAGACCCTCTTTATAGCAATATGACTCCTTAATTAGGTCTCTTTGTAGGCTAGTTTGTCTCAGGCTCCCATATATGTATTGTACCTCATAATACCACATTAAAACCTTTTTAATATCTTTAAGGACCATAATATACACAATATTACAATTTTTTAGAATTTTTGGCTAGTTTAAACTTTAGATATAGGGTTTTTTGGTTAGAAACCCTAATTAGGCAAATATGCATTCTTGTAGAGGTCGAGAGCCCTAAAAAATCCTTTTCTTGAGCTTAGGGAGGTTTTAATGGAATTTAAGACCATACCCTAGTTTTTATTTACCTTCCCCATATTTAAAAATAGGTTATAAACATTGGTAACCCTTAAAACACTTGAAACAACTAAAAACATAGAGTTTTAAACTCTCTTTACAAGATTATGTTAGAACATGGAAGGCTTAAGATCCATTTTTTGAGTTTTATGAGGCTCCAAGACCTTGTTAATTTTTAATTAGGACTTATATTGACACCTAAAATTAATAAAATCATTTTTTTCCATTATCAATCAATAAAAACATCCATAATCAATAATCTAGGCCTGATACACACTCAAAAAATGAGAACTATAAGACATAGGGAGAGAGAAATAGGTGTATCTTGATATTTAGTAGGTCTCAAGACTTAATTGTTTTTTAATTTTACCATTTAATATCTAAAAAAATTAATTAAATAATTATATTTCATAACCCAACCCTTAAATTCCTCGAAAACTCCTTTTTTAACTATCTACCTTTGCAAGCCAAAATCCTGAATTTGGCTAACTCGCACTTTTATTCATTTTCTCTTGAAATTTTAAATATTATCACTATATAAAATTAAGACTTAAAATCACCCCTAATTATCAAAAAATACATGAGTTTAGAACCATCTACCATACATTAAATCCCTTCAAGAAGCTTATTTAGCTCCATATTCTCCTCAACAAACAAGCATAGGCTGTGTAAAAATAGTGGTTAATTTCACTCATTTTTTGGCCAAAAAATATGTTTTATATGTTTATAAAGTCACAAGTACAAATATTACCAAATTTCATACCTTTTTGATTCATATTTTGTCATGTAATCTCTTTTTACTAAAAGCTAGTTTGCGCTGCCTAGTTTTTTTATGCTACTTAGGCTCATGACTGAGCTTGTCTTATTTCACCTTGTCATGGTGGTATGAGAATACCAATAATTCATTTATAATGTCCTATTATTCCTATCACATTTTAATTTCCCTCAATTATTCATTTATCATCCTTATACACATTGAATCCATCTTCAACCTCATACCACTATCCAAGCTAAAAAGATGGTTGTAGGTGCATTTTAGACTAAGTTTTTATTATAGGCATGAATTTTGTGACCTTATTCATGATATCTATTAATATAAAAATAAATTATACTCATGAATATTTCATTACATATGATACCCTATCATATAAATTTGTGCTTCAATCTTCTTCATGCTTAGAGATAAGTTTATACTTTTAAAGAAGGTTGTAGGTGGACATTCTTAAGGTAAATGATTGTGTGTGATATTTATACCTTATTTTACAATTATTTATAATATTTATTATTATATTATAGGTCCATATTAATTTCAACTCATATCTCTTCATTATTATCATTCCCCTCAACCTCTTCACAACAACTCAGACCTCCTTCTACTTCATGCCATTGTGTAAGCCAAAAAGATGGTTGTAGGTACATATTTTGATTTGAATATGACTATAGTCTAAATTGAAAATTGGAGAGAGTTAGTAATTGGTCAATATTTAAGCTTCCAAAATTTAGTTTTAAAACCTTTAATACTTTATATTATCTTAATAACAAGTAATTTATTGGCAAAAGATCACTTTGACATAGTCATCTTCAAGAGCATCTTCTACACTTAGTTGTAGGTGATGATTTTGACCATTGTACAAACTAAGGAGTTAGTAGGATAGTCTTTGAATTGAAATTTTCTTAATGATCCAATGCACCTTATTTACTCTAATTTGATTTTAAAGTCTTGAATTGGTTTACTATAGTGATTTATTGGAGAATAAACCAAGAAAATTCAATTACCTTAATCTTCACAAAACAACCTTAACTAATGCTAACAAGAGGAAACCAAGATGTTTTATCTCTCTAAACCTACCTCCCAATACTGATTTTACACTAGGATAGTATCAGTACTTATTAACCTATTGAATATTCCTTAAATTAGGATCATTTAACCTACTTAAGGTGGATTTCCATGATCAATCAAGATCATTTGCATCTTGATATGAAGCTTGAAACTGTTGTAAGTGCTTATTTAGCTCATTTACAACATTTGAAAATAAATCATTATCTCTTACCTTTTTCACTTCTCAAGAAAATTTCACTAATTTAATTTAATTTTAATGAACCTCTAGAAACATGAGACCAATCATCAAACCTTTTTTGATCTCTTCACACTTGTCCTCTTATGTACATGAAATGTATGGATTATACCTGATCATGTGTTAAGAGTGAAGATCTTGATGATCTCCCATGATTTTCAATGAGATCATGGGATTTGATGAATCCATTTACCCTCTAAATGATTTAAATATATTATCAATATGTATTTGTATCTCCCAATCCATGTTAGGTGGATTTTCAAACTTGAAACTTCTTTTCACACTCCAAAATAAACTTACTCAAAATATCATCTTGGATCATGTTTTTCACTACATCTTAACTCTCAATAGCTCAATAGTTGTTATTTCAATAAAAACTATGAATTACATGAATTTTTATGATACTCTATTATTTATTTGAGGTTATAAACTTTTGAGAATGACCATCATGAAGAGAAAACAATATTCATAGCAGAATCCATAAAAGTAACACATACACTGAGACCTTCTCCTTTCAAGTGAAACTTCCTCATAGATATTAATTAACCAATGAAACCACCATGAAATAACTATCCAATAATTTTATAAACCATCCTCAAAATAATTCTTCTCCATGATAGCCTGAAGTAAAGAAATAGAAGAAAACATGGACCTTATCTCGATGAATAAGCCATTTAGACACCCCTACACTATTAATGATTATTCATAAAGATATTAATATTAATAGACACCAATTAAAAAATTTATAAGGCTATTATGGTAACTATAACTTCCCAAAATATTCTATACCAACTCTCTCTCTCTCTCCTGGCCATATCCAGTGAAAATTTGAGGCTCTCTAAGAGCTATCCAAGACTGCCCAAAATGGTTTTTCCCTAGCATGAAGAACCAAAATATTTACAATGAAATATAAAAATTGGTAAATATTTTTTATGATTTAAATTACCTTTCCTTAATTCTATAAAACTTTTTAAGTGCTTAGACCTCTATTAATGGTAGAAAACCTATTTTATGCCTAGTTTGTAGCTAATAAGTTTTACTTACCTCTGCTAGTTATTGAGATTGAATCTAATTTAAAAGACCTATGAGAGTATATTATTGACACCATTAATTCTTTCATAATAATTTTTATCCCCTGTATTAAGCAAAGCCTTCAAAAATATGTTCAACCAAAATTCTAAAAGGCTCTAAAATGCATTTTTTTGCTCCCAAACTCCTCTCCTCCACTCTAAATGACTTGAAATGGCCTTTAACATGTATAATTAGATTTAAAAATGCCATAAATATGTGGTATTAAGTTAAAATCAATTTTAATTCCTCAAAAAGTTACATTTTCACTTGAAATTTCTATTTTGAAGACCCTTAAGTCATCTAATGCACTTTTGGGGGTCTTTTGGGCAAATTAGTTTCTTTAGACACCATTTTTGACTCATTAGAATCTATAAAAAAAATTTAAGCCTATTTACTTCCCTTAAATTCTTGAACACCTTGGAAACTAGCTGGATCATTCACTTGTATTTCAAGACCCATTTCTAGGCCTTTTCCTCAAAATCTCCAAATTCACCTTAAAACTTGTGTAAAGTGTTTCAAAAGCTTATAAGGTACATGAGGTAGGTTAGGAGGTTTGTATTCTCTTCTAACATTTTATCATCCAGTACACAAATACTCTACTCATCTCCTCAACACCACACTAGGACCCTCTAAGATATTGCTCTAAGCATCAAGTCAAGACTAGAAAGAAACCAGTCATAGGGGTAAAATACTATTTAATGGTCCAAAATATTTTCCTAATCCATCTAATAAAAATTGTCATTTTTAGGCCAATTTTGTCTAATAAGAAGATGCAACTCCCTTATTGTCCCCCAAATCACCTCAGGACACCCAATCTCATAAGTGCACCCATTGTCAAATTTTAGGCATGATAATAGCTAGCACTAAAAGGAGGGCCTATTCCTAATAGGAGACTTTCCAACTCAATATTCTACCCCAAATCAACCTAGATACTATTGTATATATCACTAAATCTATATCTAGCCATGGGAGATTGATTATATGACTCTTGCAAACCCATAAAAAGCTAGATCTAATAGAGAAGGACCAATACATATGGTTATCCCCACTATCTCATCCTCCCAATCAACCCCACATAGGTTTATACCAATGGTTATTCCCATGGTTTCTTATTTAGTTCTACTATTAATGTCCCTAGATTCATCCATGACCTTTTGAGGAAGCCAAAAAAAATCTCCCATAATTTACACCTAGCATGGGGTAGACTGCTGAGGAACATGTGACTTCATATAAAAAATCCCTTACACTCCTAAACGTGGAACATAAGGATTTTTCATGTAGTATATATCCATTAAATTTAATGGATTCCACCTAATATTAGTTCTTTAACCTCCTTGATAACTCTATCATGGGTTGGGAACAATTTAGCAATACCTTCCTAGCTCAATCCAAGTAAGTCATTGACCCCAGTGTTATTTACCAATATTTCATCTATATAAAGAGGGAACCAAATGACCCTATTAGGAATTTTAATTATAGTTTTCATAATATATATTAAAAGCATTATGTTATACCATATAGATACCCAATTGGCCCTTGAAATGTATAAAAGTACACTAGACCTTTGGATAGTTATGTTCTTGTGTAGAGACCTATTAGTGTTATATTATCCCATAGCTTATTTTGAGGCCATAAAAGTAGAAAAGAAGATCAACCCTCAAGGTATGTTTCCACTATTCATCCTAAATGTGCTACCAAACTTACCTACTTTGAATGCCCTCTTTGCCACTGGAAAGAGTGTACCCATTCCATAGCATATGCCAGGGACAAACTAGCTTCCCTTTAGGCATGTTACTCCTAAATACAACTTGGGATTACTTATCCCCATAAATAATGAATTATCACCTTAAGATCATAATCAAACACTGGTACCCACCATGAATAATGTCTAAATTATCCCAAGGAATCCACCAAGAATTAATTGGATGCTATACAACACATGGTACAAAATCTCAGTAATGACTTCTTGGGCCCCAATTTATAAGTTAGAAACATTAAAGGTGATAATTCAAGCATGAACTTCACCTACCAAAGGTACAATCATCCCCACAACTATTCTAATATCCAACCATAGCTCTCACCCATTAAGCTCCCTAATATTAATATCTATGAGTTGGCCATACTAAATCAGTGCATGTACATAACACATCTCACCATGGGTAGTTATACCACTTCAAATTCACCAATTCCTTTGATAACTTCCAAAAGGAAATGGAAGAATATGATTTGATACTTAACCACCCCAATGCTACTAATTAGTTTGAGGCCTCTAATAATTCAAGGTATCCAAGTACTCCTATGGTGTTATAAACCTTTAATTTTAATATCCAAGAGGATAATGAACCAGATGAGGGCACTAGTGAGGTCCATGATTTCTAAAAGATTCAAAGGAACAACTACACTCTTAGGAATTAGACATAGTAGCATCCCCTTACCATGTCCACTCTTAAAAATGTTGCAACACCTCTCGATCCTAGGGCAATAAAGGATCCTCCACCTCTAGAAGCTAATATCCCTAAGCCCCCTAAATAGATATGGCCCACTTCTAGAAAAATTGGGTATAACATAGTAGAGGACATGAAGAAAATCAAGCTGAACATCACTTTACATAAGCTTATCTAGATCACTAAGTAAAGAGTTCTCCTCCTAATGTTCCTAACAAACAAACTAGTCTACCTCAATTACAAGCCTACACAAATTAATATGCTCATACATAAGAATAAGGTCAAGTTCTCCACTTTCCTCCTTGGTGTTAAGTTATGTTGGAAGAACCTCCACAGTTGTCTAGTCAACTCAAAGGCCTTTGTAAATGCCATGCCTACTAGGATTTATCAAAACTTAGGATTAATACCTATTAAGCTAGATAATATAGTGATTTAGTTAGATAAATATTAAGTTAAGGTATTACGTGAGCTCTTAAATATGCATCTAAGCCCAAAATACAATAGTTTATAGACATCTAAGTGGTGGACATCCAAAAATCTTATGAGATGTTACTTATTATGGATTGGTCTAATACCTTTAATAGGTAAATGGCTACTAAATTTTTAGATATGTGGTTTCCTTAGAGAGTCGTGTCCTATCAAATATATGTAGATAGATCACCTAGAATAAAACCCATGATCACTAAGTAAAATTCAATCAATTAAAAGGTGAACTTATTATCTTCCTACATAGGCATCTACACTTTGTCCATGGAATGTGCTTAGAACTAAACATATAAGGACCCTAAACTACTAGGTTTATGGTCCATATTAATCAATAAGACCCATTCCAATAAAGGTTTTGGATCAATAATATTTCTCATTGACCCATGAGGGAAGTGAAATTTGGCTACTTATAGGTTATAGTTCCCTTATAAAAATAACATGGTAGAATACGAGGCCTTAATCTTAGGTTTACAATTCACTTTAAAACATGAGTTCAAAGCACTAAAGGTGTTTAGAGACTTTGAGCTTGTAATAAACCAATTTATTATTAAGTTACAATGTAAATTTTCCTATTCTATGAAGTGTAAACATAGGGTGTGGTATTTTATAGAGATGTTCAATTATTTAAACATCAACCCCATCCCTAGGAAAGAAAACAAGGTGGTTGATTCATTAGCAATTATTGATACAAACCTAACACCCTTGGATGACTCAAGTTTCAACACTTTTAATTATATATCATCCCATGTTCCATAGTCCTATATAATATGAATAAATTTTAGGTCTTTGAGGATGACTACCACATTTTATAATTTCTTAATAACTCAGGGCTATTTAAGACCCAAGTTGTCAATGAAGTAGACAAATGATCCCAAAGAGGATGATAGTGACCAATATGGAATCATGAACTTAAAATATAATCAAATCCTAAAGGAAATTATCTCCCTCAAAAGGATATTCAAACTTTATAGGTCTACACACAAACTTAAGAGACATATACATCTAGATCAGAGGTCTAGGATGATTAATTTGGGGTCACCAAACCAGCCCAAGATGTTAATTTTGGCCTAAATTTCACCCCTAATGAGATTAAAAAACTTGAAATGTTAATTCTATAGTACAAATATATTATTCATTAGGCCTATGGATAACTTAAAGTCTTGGAATTGAGTGTGATCACACATGTTATCCTAGTCAAGCAAAATTAGAAACCTTTCAGATAGAGGTAGCGATCTGTGAACCAATCCTAAAGACACTTATCCATAAGGAGATTTATAATATACTCTTTATTTGGATTATATTATGTGTCCATCATTCAACATGTGTATCCAACTTGGTGTTTGTTCATAAAACTAATGGATAAATTAGATTGTGTGTGGATTCCATATATCTAAACTGAGATTTTAACAAAAATAACTACCCTTTACCCTCCTTTAATGAGATAATTCAAATGGTGAGTGGATATTAGATGATTCCCTTCTTGTATGGATTTTTAGGACATAATTAGGTTTTGGTAAGTCTAAAATACCAAGCAATAATTGCATTCATGACCAAGTGAGGTATATTCACTTATAACAGGATGCCATTTGCCCTCATCAATGTGGAATCTACATTTTAGAGAGCCATCGACTTCTCTTTCAAATTTATAATTATAAAATGCATAATTATTTACATGGATGACTTGACTATTTTTTCAAAATGTAGGACTGATCATATCCACCATCTCTATAAAATATTTTAAAGGTCTATAAGGTATGTTATCTCCCTTAATCTAAAGAAGAGCATTTTAAGTGTCACAAAGGTAAGCTCTTTGGTCATGACATCATCAAATAAGGTATTTATATTGATCCTCAATATGTAAATATAATTTTTATGATTCCCCTTCCTAACAGTAAGAAGTATTTAGAGTCATTCTTTGGTAAAATAAACTTTATACACAAATTCATATATGATTTCACTAAGATTGTTAAGCCTTTGAATGCAATGTTAAAACATGAAGAAAATGTGGAATGGACCCATGTAACCAAGAAATCAAGGAGGCCATTATGTAGGCATCAATCCTATTTAGTCTAGACTACATGAAATACTTCTACCTTTACTCTTGATTTAGAGCATACCATAGTTGAGTTACTTACCCAAAATCTAGACTAGGATGAACAAATGATAGCCTTCATGAGCATGAACTTTAAATATGTCAAACTTAATTACTCCACTTTGGAAAAGCATGCTTATGACCTAGTAAAATTTGTGAATAAATTTTTGTACTACATTCTCAAAAACATGGTGCACACTATTGTCCCAGACCCAACTATAAAGCTAATGCTCAAGAAAAATGAATTAGGAGAACACATAGGGAAATTATTGGAGAAGAGTAAAGAGTATGAACTTGAAATAAAATTAATTAATCTAGTTTGAGGTTAATTTCTCACTTAATTGATCACTGAACATGACCCAAGGATAATTGTGGTATAACTAGACCAATCATAAATGGTCCATCATGACTAGTATGATCTGATTGTATACTATCTCCTTTAAAAGAATCCTCCTCTAAGACTAAATCAAACATAAAAATATCAATTAGGCTCAAGGTATCCCACTACATGCTAAATAAATGAGTCATTTATTAAAATAACTATGAAGGCATATATATAATATGTTTGTCAGAAGAGGAATCAAAAGAACTCTTGGCTAGCTTCCATGATAAAATAGGTAGTAGCCACCCTTCAGGGACTACAATTTTTCATAGAATTTTATGAGTTGGGTATTCCTATCCCAATATTTTAGGATGCCCATGATTGTGTTTACACATGTCATTAATTTTAAGCCTTCACCAAGATGGAGGTTCACACAACAATTCTCCTTTAACCTAATAATGATAGAATAATATCCTTTCACTCAATGGGGACTCAACTTCATAGGAATCATCAACCCAAATTTATTAGTAGGCCACAAGTTCATACTTATATCTAATAAATATTAAAAACTATTGATATAATTAGTGATGACCAATAAAAACATGACTAGTGAGGTAGTCAAATTATTAAAGGAAAACATAGCCACTTGGTTCAATGCACTAGTCTCCCTAGTTTGTGACAATGGCCCTACATTTCAAACAACAAATATTATTGAGTGGGAATACGAGCATGGGATCACTTTGAGTTTCTCATCTAATTCCTACCCATAAGGGAATGGGTTATTTGATTCAACTAATAATAATTTATTTGATGCAATAAATTAATATTCTAAGAGGAGACCCCAAAAATGGTACTCATTGTTGAAGTATTCGCTTTGGGCTAACCTTACAAGATAAAAAAAAGCTCTCAAAATTTCATCATTGTTGCTAGTGTACAGAATCAAACCCATATTCCTAATAACCCTTAGGATACCTACATATAAGTTCATGAAATAGTACATGTATAATAGTGAAAAGGTAGACTTGAATTAATTCGACGTCATCTAGTTAGAAGATGCCTAGGAGGAAGCCTTGAAAAACTTAAATAAGCACCAAGGTACTAAAAACATGGTTTGACAAGATAGATAAGGTCAAATCCTTTAGAATATATGACTTATTCCTATTATTTGACAAATCTCATGAAAATAAGGGGAAACATTCTAATTTATACCCACTTTGGATCAACCCATACTAGATCTCTAAATTACTAGGGAGGATTGCATTTAACCTCAAATACTTATAATGGAATGATCTTTCATTGCTTAAAAAATAAAATTTCTAGAAGCATTACTTATCGATTGTTCCTTCCAATGAAATCTCATATTATCCCTCCTATCAAGTGGTTAGTAATGTATATATTAGATTAGATAATAGTTAATTTACATTTGTTTTATGTTATCTTTTTTTGTTTCATTAATTTTTATTCTTCTTTTTTATGAGTATTTATTTGTTTTGGGGCTCAACCCCATGTGCCATATATTTGACCCTCATTCTATCTCATAGTAGTTTTAATCTAGTATTCCCTTTCAATAATGTAACCCCATCCCTAAACATACAAAGTAAGAGATAATAAACTAGGAGGGAAAAGAGCATGGGTTCCTTGTATCATCAAGTTTTAACTAATTTAAAAGAAGGCAATCGAGAGAAAAATTAGGATTGGAGTTAGAAGGTAGAAGGTGAGATACCATTATCAAATAATGTGATAAGTAAATCAACCCATCTTGAGACACTAAAATGAATAGGATTAAATGATTCAAAATTGGTCAAGTGAATCAAGAAAACTTCTATTTTAACAAAATTCATCATATTGCTTAAAAGAAGCATATCAATCAAAATAGAATAAATGAGAGAGTAAAGGATATTCTTGGTGAAAACATCTCATTGAACCATTCCTCCACCTTGGCTATTTTGGTCCCTAAACCTCATGGATTAAACTAAGGAAACATAAAAATAAAAATAAGGCTGAATCTCATGAAAAATGAAAGTTTCTTCCTAAGAAATGGTGATTTTTACAATCTCCATCATAATATTTTTGACCTAGCTAGCATTGAAGCAAGTCTTGGAGTGGGACCAAAAGTATCTCTATCAAGGCTATAGATTTATTCCTACTAGAAAAGTAATGTTTGAGCCTTAATTTACTTAATCAAATTTTATAAATAATTACCTTTCAAAGAGATCTAAGTACCTAATATATTCCTAATTTTTCCCATTGGATTCAAAGTGACAACCAAAAAGAATGAATCAGTCTTCACACAAAATAAACCTTTGAAGAATTCAAAGCCTAGTATGTTATTTGATGAAGTATAATTGAGCACTTTATTTTTCTCTAAAGTTTACCTAAATGAGCTTTAGTTGTTTATCTCATAGTTCAATAATTTAGGCCCATAATCTAGATTTTAAATAATGAGGTATCATTCTCCATGCATAGTCACCATTTATTGTGACCAACATGCCCTAATTTAAATTTTTCAAATGAGGAACCACTTTGAGCCAGAAACTTCATGTTCATGTCTTATTTTGGATCAATTTAGTCTAAGTTTAGGCCATGAGTTATTATCTTAAGTCTAAGTCAAAATTAAGTTTGATGAAATTTTCTCATTAATCCTTGACTCCCAAATCTGAGTTTTTATAAAAATTAGGACTTGATTTGATTTTGGACTAATTGAGCTAAAAAAATGTTTATGTGGGTTATTCTATTAATTTTATTATTATTTTAGTCTAAAAATATAATTGGTAATTTTTATTGAAATTATTTTATGTACCTATTTGGATTTTAGGTCTAAACATTTATGAATTCAGGTTTTTATTTATTGGTGGACTAATTGAGATAATCAATATTTATCCAAGGTTTTTTGCACTTTTTAAGTTATAATAACTTATAGGAACTTTATTTAAGCCTACTTGATATTAACTATAATGATTTTTCATACTTATCATTTATACATAAATCTCCTTCTAATGCATCTCTTTTATGCCAAAATAATTTTTAAATTTAAGAGTGGCTATGTAGTTTGATTTTCAAATGTTATGTATTTTCCATCAATGAGCATCTAGGCATATGAGACATAGACACATGTCTTTATCTCACTCTTCCATGGCTTAAAAAAAATATTCTAAATCTTCTTTTTCATCTAGACACCCAAACAAGTGATATTGAACCACATATCTTCATCTTATTCACTCACTTTTATATGTTATAATGGCTAAATCCTAAAGTTCCTTGATCATACATATAAGTGACATCATGACATGTGGAAATATCCCACTCAAAAATGAATTATAATATTATGCACATATCCTAAATTTCATTAGTCATTTAATGAAGTGAGATTGTGCCATGTGTCATGATCTCACTCACCTATATCTTATCATATAGGTACATAGTCGAAACTCAAAGACCCTCTAGACAATCAAAAACCATCCACATGGTAGCATATTATTAACTCATGTCCTAAATACATAAAAAAATACAATAATAATCTCATAATTAATTGAATAAGTGAGATCATTCCACATGTTAGCATCTCACTTGTGACCAAAGGCCAAATGTAAATTATAACTCCAAGCAAATGAATGAGAGTAGGCCACATGTCATACTCAAGATAAAGTGATATGGACAAAGGAAAGTAAGACTAAAATTCATTATAAATGGGAATGTGGAAAATTAGATTATAAAATGTATGACTAAGTAATTAAAAATAGTGACAAGGTGTCATGTGTCCAATCCCAAAATATTTCATAGTTCCACAAAGGCTAAATAGGCATGTGCTCCCCACACTCCTTACCCCTGATAGCTCTAACATAAGTCATCTTCAAAGGGCCACCTATAAATGTACATAGGTTTAACCAAGAGGAAAACCCATTGTTCAATCATTGGTAGATTAGAAAAGTTTGCCAAAATAATTATGAAGTGGTCTCCCTCAAACCCCTTCTTCATGCTCCCTTAGTGGGCCCTAGGATTATTTCTAATTGAATGGGAATATTTTAAGGAATAATTATGTTATGAATATTTTAGGCCATGATGTATAAGAGTTTGATCACATGATTATTAGGGATGGTTCCCATATCTTTTTTGACTTGTATTATATATACTACTATGCATTATTTCAAAAGGGTTGACACTTTGTAAACAAATGCTTTTGAATTAATGCAATTTCAGCTTTCTTTTATGCCATGTTTTATTTTCATGGTTGTTATCCATTATTTATTATTTTGTGAATTAACGTTAGTGATAATAAATTTATGGTGTTCTCTCCTATAAGTAGTGAATTTATTACTCAAAATGTGTAGTTTTAACTTTAATTTTACTATAGGCTCATTTATCAATGAAATATTAGTAAGTCTGTGTGTCCATAAGTTACAAATTAAGTTAGAGGCCTCGTGTGTAAGTCTAATACAAGTATTTCATATGTTTATATCTTATAATAATAGTATGAATCAATCATTCATTTTCACCTCCCTAGACTCTCCCCCTATGTGACTAATATTTATAGATCTTTTTGAAACTCGACATACATTGGTATAACAATAGATGGGTGCATTGTCAGTTCTAAAAACACTGGTATCTTTGTTAAACTAGTAAAATTCCTTTTTTCCTTACTCTATCCCTCCTTTTTATGTTTATTTTGAGACAAATACCTCTCCCTCTTACTTATGAGTCAATGAAGTGAAACTCATTAGGGCCCTAAGAGAAAATCTAGTGAATTGGTTTAGATAAGTGAATAAGAGATCCTTATATCATATTGAAATTGAGCCTCTAGTGGTGGCTACATCATGGATCCCAATACGTAGCCCGTGCCTTGGATTTTCCTAGAAACAATCTTTAAATGGGAGGATTTAAGTCCCTTATTATCCCCAAAATATCTTTAGGGCACCCAATCTCATAATTACACCCAAGGTCAAATTTTGAGCATGACAATAGATATATCTACACTTCACTTTCTATCACTACTTAACCTTCATAATTTTTCTCATAATCTTCATTAATGTTTTTCATTTTTCTTATTGTGTAGAATTTGTATAGTTCATTGAAATTAGTTTCCATTTGATCTATCCATAATTCTTTTAACTATATGACCTCCATTCCATTTCCTAATTTGAAATGTAATACTAATCCATTTTATTCAAATGTTATCTCTTCCTCCTTAGATTCCAATGTTCCATTATAATTAGTGAACCATTATAAATCCAATAGTGTAGGGCATCCCATATCATGAATATCAATGACATTAAAATAAACCTTTCATTTTATGCCCATAAAATAAATATGTACATTCTAAAGCATTACTATAGGTTATCTTATTGTCTCAGAGGCCACATAAATATAATATGTTTATGCATGCAACTAAAAATTTCCTGGTGCTTCCCAAGCACTATGAGGAAAGATGTTTGTGTTTATCCCTAAGTTTAGTAAGGTATTCTGTACATCTTAACTATTGACTTTTACATCTAAGACAATTGGTATTTTTTCCATTTCCCACTCATTTGAAATACATTATTTTTGGTTTTTATTTTAATTTATTTAGCCGTATTACATGATTCTCTCTCTCTCTCTCTCTTATTTAATATAATATCTACAAAAATTTATTAATATTTCCAAAAATCCTTTATTTTTGACTTATTTTAGCATTTATTTCAAGTTCTCAATTTCCACTTCATCAAAATAGTTCATCTTGTCTCAGATTTTTCCTATTTATTTTAGATAATATTCCTAATTTTTTCTACTATGATCACATGATTATATTTATTTGGGTAATATCCTTCACTATCCTATCATGAATCCTACTAAGTCAATTACCTTTTCCTTTCCATTCCTAAACTTACCTCCACTTCAAGTGTTTATGGTAATGTTTGGTTTTAGTTCTTCAATGATTTTTCACTAGTTGAATTTTTTAGGATTATCCCTATGTTCCTTCACTGCTAATTTTCATTCCCTTATCGTCTCCAAAATAGATGTATTTTTATTGGAATAGTCTCCTTCCTATTTAATTTTAACATCATCTTCTCCACATATTACTTTTTTTCATCTTCCTTTCATCTCTTGGGCCTTTGTTACTTTCTTTAAATTCA
>JARHVA010011040.1:0-45000 GCA_037957365.1 Torreya grandis
GATCTAGATGTCACTGCACACACTCAAATAAGATCAAGTAAAGCATGGTAATGTAGATAAATTGATAAATAATAGAATATAAAAGCAAATGTATGTCTAGCATATAGTAGATATGTAAAGCTTACAATTGAATTTTTTTTATGTTTTTAAATTATTTAAATGTTTTTGTAATTTGAAATTTTTGTATTTTTTTTGGTATTTTTGAAGTGAGCTATGTACAATTAATCAAACAAAAACTTTATTTAAATGTTTTTGTAATTTGAAATTTTTGTATTTTTTTGGTATTTTTGAAGTAAGCTATGTACAATCAATCAAATAAAAACCATGTAAAAGTAATATGAAGAAGAAATGATACTAACTGATGAAAAATTACTGCTCTAATATATGTTATCTTGGACTGTGATGAAAATGGTGGAAAGAGAGAAGGAAGGCACATGGGGGAAGGAGGGCACAAAGGGGGAGATTACAGGTCATAGATACAGGGTGGCATTGGGAGTGCAGCAGTTAGCCCAGGGAGTGCAGCAGTCAGCCCAGAGCTTGAGTGCTAGAATGGTTTTCCCCCCACTTTTTCTAGGTCCATGTGATGTTGAAGAGCCAACTAGTATGAGACTTCCTAAGGTTAATGGATGCCTAGAAAGATGTAAGGAGAGGCCCAAATTGGTCATACCTATGGACGTGATTACTGAGGATATCAAATATTATACAAATAATTATCTGTATTGCAAGTTTTTGGGGCTCAAGACTTGCTTCCAGTTCTTGGAAGTGTGGGCTCAAAGGACATGTGCTCTAAAAGGAGAAATGGATATCAAAATGTTAGCCAATAGTTATTTTAATGGTCACTTTTACCTACTTGATTGACTATAGTAGAGTCTTTGCTGGAGGTCCATACTTTCAAAATTAGGTGGGGCTATTTATCAAACTATGGCATGCTAGTTTTATACCTTTAGAGGAATTACCAAACCATGTTCCAGTGTGGGTGCGGCTACCTTGCTTTCTAGTGGAATGCTATCATGAAGATACCCTATAATTACTTGCATCCCTCCTTGGAAGGCTAGTCGGTTCATCAATGTCAATCCTTGGGAAAAAGGTAATGACTTAATCCTACATTTGTGTTGAAATCGATCTTAGTAAGCCAATACCTGATGCTGTTGAAATGAATGCGGGACCCTTTTCTTGGGTACAACAATTGGATTATGAAACTCTTCCCTTTCACTATCATCTTTGCCATGATTATGGTCACTTACAACTATGTTGTCCCAAATCTAAAACCTTTGAATCTCAGCCTACTCAACCTGCTCATAATTTGCCTGGAATTGACAAAGGGAAGGCCCTGATTCCAGGTGAGGTTTCAGAAATCAATGGTTTTATCCTGGTTAAAGGGTGATATAAAAGAAAGGGTAAAAAATGGTCTTTAAAGGAAATACAGGTAGATGACTCGCTTAATAGATTTTAAATTCTAGATGACCTTAACGAACAGGAGGTGAAACCAGGGTTGATGATTTTGGATTAGTAGATTGAGGGCCCAGCCTAGGAGAACAATGTTTCAGGTTATTTAACTGAATCATAGGAATGTTGGAGATGGGCACATGGATATGGACTAGTAGATGTTGATATTGGATGTTTTCACTTCCTTAGCTGTTCCCCTCTAAAGAAGATGGGAATTTATCTTTAATAGGGAAATTTGGAGAATTAGGAGTAGCAAGGAGTAGTAAATCTTCTCCTCACTTGGGACTTTTGCAATAAGACCTTAAGAAGGGTGGGGGGGGGAGAAATCAGTAAAGCTTGGCAAGAAAAAAGAACTAGAAAAGATGAAACCAATGGGAGAGACTTTGTGGAGTCAGGGTCAGTGAAGACTCTAGATGCTCACTGTCTAAATCCTTTGAAATGATTGTACTATCCTGGAATATAAGGGGTTTGAATAACAGCCCTAGACAAAATGATGTTCACAACTTGATTAGAATTCAAAGACCTAATGTCCTTTTTTGGTAGGAGACTAAGCTTTTAGTAGATGCTATGTCCAGATTAGTGCCTAAGTTGTGGAGATAAGGGGACTGTCAATGCATTGGGGCTACCAGATCTTCAAAAGGATTAGCTTGCCTTTAGAACCCCCACAAGATCGACCTCATAGGATGGTTGTCCTATAAGTTTTCCTTGACTATGATGGCTTCCAGCTTTGAGACAGAGGAATTCATTCTTCTATTCAATGTCTATGCCCCTAATGACTAGTGGGGTAAACAATCCCTATGGGGCCACATTAGTTTTGTCCACAGCTTGGCTCCCCTCCAACCTTGGATTATGGCTAGAGATTTTAACGCTATTTTAGATTTGACTAAAAAATGTGGTGGTATGACAAAGCTTGACCCCTCTACTTTGCTTTTGTGAAATTACATTAAAGTTTTGAATTTAGTCAACATTTAGCCCAACAACAGATAGTTTACTTGGAACAATCTGAGGACTAGCCAACATTGCATTGCTGAGAGACTGGATCATTTTTTGGTTTTTGGCTACTGGGTCGAGGGTATGTGGTCTACAGGGTCTAAAATTTTAGACTGGAGAGGATCAAATCATTGGCCTATTAAGCTGAATAGTGTTTTAAAGTACTAGCCTTGCTCTCCTTCCTTCAAATTCCAACTCATGTGGCTATGAGATCAGTCATTATTCGAATGTGTGGCCAATTGGTGGAGGTGGGGCAAGCCTAACCATGGTATGACGATGTATATTTTTTCTAAATCACTATAGTTTGTGAAGTATAAGCTTAAATAGTGGAATCATCAATGCTTTAGGAATATTTTTCATGCTAAGGCTGATGCGCAGGCTAAGCTTGATGGTATCATGAGAATAATTAGGGAGGAAGGATTGACTGAAAACTTACTTCAAGACAAAGCTTAGGCTGTGAAATACCTGGAAGAATGTGAGCTATGGGAGGAAGTGTTTTGGAAGTAGAAAGCTTAGATAGAATGGATCCAAGAAGGTGATAGAAAAACTTATTTTTTCTTTCAATCATCCAAAACCAGGATGCACAACAACTCTATCTCAGTCCTGGTCAATGAAGAGGTGAGTGGCTTAATTCCTTTCCTACAATGTCAGAGGAGATGGTGTAGTATTTATATACTCTTTTTAGGGAAGATGTGAATGAGGAATTACCAGAAGAAGCATAGGTTCTCTACTACATTCTACCCCTGGTGACATGTGAAATGAATGAAAATTTAATGAAGGATATCACACTTGGGGAGCTTGAGGTGACTATTTCCCAGATGAAAAAGGGGAAAGCAGCTAGTCCTAATGGCTTCCCAACTAAATTCTATCAAGAATTCTAGGATATTATGAAATTGGATCTTTTAGCTATTGTTCAAGAATCTCAATGGAATAAGCAAATACTTAAGGCTTCAAATGTGACTTATCTCACCCTCATACTGAAATGTGAAGGAGATGATAGGCTAAGTCAGTTTCACCCTATATCTCTTTGTAATGTTGTTTATAAAATCATTACAAAAAGGTTAAAATTAGGCTCAACAATGTGATTTCTAAAGAATAGGGCGGTTTTATGGAAGACAGGCAAATTCTTGATGGTATTGTCATAGCGATTGAGTCCATTCACTCCATGGCCAGTTCCAAGGATAAGGCAATGTTTATTAAGTTGGATATGGCCAAGGCTTTTGATAGGGTCAGATGGTCATTCCTATGGAAGTTTCTCAAAGATTTTGGTTTTGTGGATGAATGGACCCAATGGGTCATGAGCTACATTTCCTCAGTTTCCTTTTTGGTGCTTATCAATGGGGAACATATGGAGTTATTTGGTGCCTCTAAGGGGCTGCAACAAGGAGATCCCTTGTCTCTATATCTCTTTATTCTTCGTGATAAAGGCTTGGGGAGGATGATCAAAAGGAATAGAGAGGATGGGCATATTCAAGGCTAGTGATTGGGGGGTGAACTGTTGGTGCAGTCTCACTTGTAATTTGTTGATGACACTATTTTGATGGGCATGGCCACAATGAGTGAAGCCACCAATTTACACAGGGTGTTGGATGTTTATCTAATGGCCTTGGGGAAAAAGGTCAATGAATATAATTCATCCATCTTTTTCTTTAATACACCAGCTCCCATATAGTAGTGAATTGCTTAGACTATGCATTTCTAGATTAGGACTCTCCCATTGATTTATCTAGGTATTCTTATTATAGCTGGCTATATACACAAAGAATCCTGGTAGAAATATATTGGATAAATTTTAGGTGAAGGTAAATCATTAGACTCATAGGTGGATTTCTTTTATGGGCCATGTTCAATTAATTCAATCTATGGTGTAGGCTTTGTCCATTTATAGATGTATGCTTTAGGTTGCCCCAGTGGGAATTGTTAAAGAATTTGACTCAGTTACTAGGCAGTTTATTTGGGTTGGTACTTTGATGACCTCAAAATGGAGCTTAGTTAGATGGGAGATGGTCTGTAGCCCCAAACAACATGGGGGGCTTGGCCTAAGGTAGGCATACTTAAATGGAGTTGCTTTGGTAGCTAAGCTTTATTAGCACTGGTGCAATGAACAAGACAAGGCTTGGGCTAGAGTTCTCTCTCAGAAGTACTATTTGGGGGCCACTCAAAGTGATATTCCTCATTATCCACTCATTGGGAAAGGCTCAGTGATATAGATGACTCTCAAAAAAGGGGCTGCTCTTATTAAGGAATACTTATTCTAGATTTGTAAGTGGGGATCCAAGGCTCTCTTTTGGACTAATTCTTGGGACGGTAACCCTCCCATTATTTCTCAGTTCCATAATTTGTCAAACCTTTGCCAGACATTCCTTGATGGTGGTTGGTCTCAAGTGAGTGACTTTAAATCATACATTTCTTATGGATAGCTGGAGGTGGCAAAATGGAAAGTGCCTAAGGTTTGGCCAGTTGTTGGAATGTAGGAGGAGCATGATGAGCTACTGAACCTCCTTTCCAGACATTGATGTAGCTCCCTCTAGGAGGAAGATGAGCTTGCTTGGTCTCCCAATCCTAAAGGAAATTACACAGTTACTTCTAGATATCAGGCTTTATTATCTTAGAGATTGGGCAGGGGAGAAGTGCAATGGTGGAGACAGGTCTGGAATAAATTCTCATGGCCAAAATATAACTACTTTGTTTGTTTGTTGGCTTGGAACAGGTGCTTGACCTAGGACAATCTCTAGAAAAGAGGCTTCCAAGGCCCATCTATTTGTGTTATGTGTGGAGTGGCCGAGGAGGATTTTGCTCACCTATTTTTTTGTTGCTCCTTTACTTTGCAACTCTGGCATTATTGGTGGGACGTATGGCAATGCCCTTGTCTCCATGTTTCATCTTTGGTCAATTTTTGGAGTGGCATGGGAGAACCCCCCTCAAGGATGGCTTTTCTGTAGAATGTTTGGTTAGGGGGCTATCTTTTTGTTGTGGCAGCTCTGGTTAGAGAGAAATAGGTGGATATTCTAGAATGAGAGGATTATGGTGCAACAAGTGTGGCAGAAAGTTGTAGGGATGATTCAAGAGACTGTGTAGGCTAAGAATGAGGTTTGTCTCCCTTTATCCAAATAGGACACTAAGGTGGTGGCGTGCCTAGGATTCTAGTGATTTGTAGGTAATTCAATTTGTGTCAGGAGAGGTTGATAGGGCAAAGAGAAGATTCATAGGGACGGTCAGTGGCAGTACCCTCCCAATGGGTTTCTCAAGATCAATACAGATGGCTCTTTTAGGGGCAATCCCAGCCTTGCAGGTACTGGTGGGATAGGCAGAGACTCTGAAGGTATGGCAATTTTTCTCTTTATAGTCCATGAGGGGATGTAAACCAACAACATGATGGAAGGCTAGGCTATTCTCTATGCTCTTGAGAAGGCTCAAGCATTGGGTTGGCATAGGATCATTTGTGAATCAGATTCTCAAGTCGTGATCAACCTACTTGTTAAGAGGAAAGTGCTGGATGTCAATTGGCAATTGGTTGGGATTGTGCAGTAGATTTTGAGGATTAGCTCACTCATGGATATAATTAGGTTTGTTCATATTCCTTGTAAATGGAATAGAGTAGTAGATTGTTTGGCAAAATGGGCATTCAAGCATTTAGATGGTGGTAATTTTGAGGATTGGGAGTCTCTCTCCCTGGAGCTTTGCTTTAATCTAAAACATATTTTGGAGGAAGATAGGAAGGCTCATATCAACATATAGGTGGGTTCATCCCTAGTTTTTCTATGCTTATTGTTTTCCTTTACGGATTTTGGTCCCTTGTTCTTCTTGTAATGCTCTTGTTATTTTATTAATATATTTTTACCCTTTTTATTATAAAGAAATGATACTAACTGATGAGTGTCATGCGAGACTCCCTATCATGGTGTCTTATATAAAATAATAGAATCAGGCATGATTATGAAGCATGATGGAATAGATACAAATATGACTCTAAATATTTAGATTCATTATTGGTATTTTAGAAATTATAATAACTTATATAGTTCCACTCATCATTATCATTTTGATTTTAAACAAATAGAATGTTAGTGTCAATTTTTTTTGTATTTGGATCTTTTCTTTTGATAAATTATGTTTGTGAATTATTTGACCTATGATGTTCAATAAATCCCAAACCTTAGTGACAAACATTATCAACTACTAGAATATGAATAGTAATGCATTGAGCCTACTTGCCTAACCCTTGACCTTGATAATCAAACTGTTGTAGATATTTTTGACCAAACCCATATTATTTTGAAAATTGAGACTCATTTTGGAGAGGTATATTTATATTTTTTTCTTTATTTACCTGTGCTTTTAGTACTATTTATTGGTTTGATTTTGCTCTTTGATCTTTTTATTGTTCTAAGTTATGCATTGGTAATCACTTTTGTACTATTTATGGATTTGATTCTTTGTGAATGTTTTCTATATCATTGTGGATTACTTGACTGATTCAACTTATATAGGGTATCATTAGCAATTATTTATTGTATATGTTTATTTAATGTAAAACATGAATCTGTGTGATGCCCATGCATTCTATGATATGCACAATAACATATGGATCTTCTCACTAGATGTAGAGGAGGTATTTTGAGCAATTTAGATTTAATAATTTCCCTTAGTGCCTCACATGAAATCTTATTTCATCTTTGAATTGTTTTTGAATCACTAGATGTAGAGTTACTTTTTTGCGATTTCTTATTTTGATATGTAACATTGCTTGCAACCAATTGACGAGATGAAGGTGCATATATATGATTGACACTAGGGTACCTTTGAGGGTTTTATACTATGATCTAATTTTCTAATATCATGATATTTTCATGTAATAACTAATTCTACATTTTTAAATCTAAAATTAACTTAATCATACTAGTGATTTAAACCCTTAGAGTCTCATAAGTGTAAACCCTAGTTTTTTTTTATTTAACATGTAATCAAATATGTTGAAGATTGTTTGAAGAAGCTATAGGCTAAATATAGGCATTAAGAACAATATTATATGCCACCTCAACTTTTTTAGGGGTGATAACATGGACCTGGTTAGAGGTAAAGTAGTTGTCACCCTCTTTTGGGAGAGGAGGATAAGGAAATTCTTTCCTAATATGCAATAAATCATCATATGAAATTATAATACTATGTACATTAATGTTATCTTTGAATGGAGTTCACACATTATTTTGATTTGAAATATGAGAAGTATGAGTAAGAGAGTTATCATTTAGACATTCTTTTATAATTATTTGCGATCACAAAGTAGAGTTAAAAATATGAGATTGATCATTTGAAATATGCATTGGAAATTTAATTCTATTTTGTTTATATTGTTGTAATTTGAACATAGAAGTAGAAAAAGAGTGATATGAATATAGGTGTAAATCATGTATAAGGGATGAAATTAATGTAATTGGAGTTAAAATTTGTATATCAATATGAGTATAAAGAATATTCCACATGAGAGATATAAATAAAGGAATAAATAGCATGGAATTGTGGATTAATGCATTAAAAAGTTTTACTTGTGATATGAAATTTCTAATATGTTTAGCAAGATGGACTTGAAACTTATTCCACATGAGAGATAACAAGTAAGAGATTGAGATTATGTAATGGTTCATGAATGTATAAAAACTTTGACTTGTGATATGGCATTTCTAATATGTTTAGCAAGATAGAATTGAAAATTTTGCCATATGAGAGATAGAAAGTAAGTAATGAAACCTTTTATTAAAGACAAGTAAACATTTCTTTGAAGGAGAGGGATCATATTATGTGTAACAATAATTTTATTAATATATCCCATATTATAAAAAATAAGAATTAAATGTAAAGAATGAAGCTTTGCACTAACATATGATAAACTTCATCATTCATGTACATGATAAGACCAAGTATGGTCTTCTTATTATTTACAATAAATGCAAGAAATGTGTAAATAAGTGATATCCATTTTTGTTATTATGTGAAATCTTCTTTTAGATGTAAGGTGATACCTCAAGAAGAAAATAGGACCTAGTATATGCAATTAGGGTTTTGACAATTAATATTTTTAAAATTACTATGAAATTTTAAAATTTGAATTGAATTTGTGATTTTAAATATACATGTAAATTTTTTAAAAATTATTGGAGAATTCTTGATTTAAAACGGCTTAGTGTATGAAACTAGGGTTTGGAAGAAATTTTTTTTGAAATTACTATTGAATTTTAAAATTTGTTCCTAATTTTTAATTTAAATTTGCAAATCAAAAAATAAGTAGAAAATTCTTGATTTGAAAGGACCTAGTGACTGAAACTAGGGTTTGGAAGAAAATTAAATTTTTGAAATTACTATGGAATTTTAAAATTTGATGAAAATTTATGATTTAACTATGTAAGTAATAATTTAGATAAATATAGGAAAAATACTAGGAAAATACTAGGACATGGTATGGATAACTAGGGTTTAAAATAAAATTGTTTTAAAATTACTATGAAATTTTAAAATTTAATGCTAATTTATAATTTTATTATGTAGGTAAAAAAATAAAAAAAATATAAGAAATATCAACAAGAAATTAACCCTTGGGTTTTTACGCATAAATGAATTAAGTCAAGTTCACCAAATGATTTAACAGTTTTGGGGATATTGGTGTATTATTCCTAATTTAGTTAAAGGTTTGGAATAGGAAATCAATAAATAGATATACAATAATTAATCTACTAGTTTGTGTAACTTGAATGTAATTTGAACCTTCCTAAAAATAGTACTAAGGGAGAGAAAATAAGACTTAGTTATAAAATAACTGAGATGGCTATTGCAAGGTCTAAAATTCACTATGTAAGATTGGGACACTATCAAAAATAAGGGTATAGCCTTCATTTATTGATTGGATAGGAGCACTAAAATAGGACACCTTTGGGTCTAGTATTATAGTCTTCTTTCACCACCATTATCTAGGAGATCTGGGCTTTCTGGGTTTTGTTTATTGTGTCTGTGTGAGCCTACCTATTATATTTTCATTGTTGGATGTTCATGAAATTGCCTATGGATATAATTTAGTATTTAAACCCTATAATCCATTATGTTTTGAATTTTTTTGAGAAAGAGGTGGGGTTAGTGTGTGTAAAATGCACTAAACATGTATCCACACCCTTTGTGTGGTCACATTGCCTACATACCAATACCCTAAAGAGGGATTAAGCCATATGAAGTTCTTCATCTTGATGTGCTTTATGTAATAGTGTGTATGAAGATGTAAATGTTAAAACTAGGTGTGCTTAAGGTGGCTAGGAATGATGTAAGGATTTGAATAAGATTACAGTAGTATTGGCTAGCTATATGCAAAGAATAGGGATGTTTTTTGAGTAGTCTTGCTTTTATTTTTTATTGATTTGGGATATCTTCAACCCCTTCTAAATGACCTTAGAATGGGCTTTTATAAGATATGTTGGTCATAGGTTGAATGTGATCATATTAGGTTGATAATAAGGGGGATATAAATTGGAATAAATTGAATATTAGAGGTAAACATGCACTTGGATAAGAGTGCTATAAATAGACGCTAGAGGGCCCAATGCTATAGTCCAAGTTGGGCACTATAGTCCTAAGGATACAAGACCTAGGGGGATGGATTTGCCATGGTGAATGTAGTAAGGCTCAATTGGGATTAGGTTTAAAAGGCTAAAAATGATTGAGAACTAGTGATAAAATGCCTATGAGGGTCATGAGAGTAAACAAAGGGGACCTATGCGTTGGATGTCTTTAGCCACACTCAAGTTACTAATTTTCACATTTTATATGACTACATGCATCATCTTGTGATAGTTGTGTTGATTCTAGTGTTTAGGTTCGACACTAGTGTCCTATATATAATATGTACTCAAATAATATGTGACCACATGGATGATTCTAGTTTTGGATTTGACTTCACTTTGGTGCATTCATATTTTGATCTTGGATTGTCACTCTTAGTGAAATAGAAAAACCCTAGATTTTCATCTTCAATATGACCTTTAGGAAAAAATGTGTTAGTGGTCATATGGTGTCAATATTTATTACAATGAACACATAATAAAATGGTGATTCTTACATAGCCAATAATCTAGAAGAGGGCCTCATACTTAGGTAGTTCTCCTAACATGTTGGCTTTTACGTGAATCATGTAATGTGTAAAGCAAGTACAAAAGTGACCTAGGTTGTAGCATGGAATGTATGACCTTATGACTAATATTTTATTACTTTTAACCTATATGCATGTTGTACCTATGACCAGTGTGGAAATAAGGAAGCTTTAATAAATAAGTGTTTGATAGAGTGTTTTATGATAAGTGCCTTGGTCTCTTTGGTCTTTTTCTAGGTGAGGAATGAATGAGGGTTAGTGTTATATTTATATAAATCCTATTAAGAGATAAATAAAATTAAATCACTTAACCCAACCATTATAATACATTTTATTATTAAATTGTATGACTTTAGGTCACTTAATACTTGTGTCGAGCTTTGATAGTAATGTTGATGATATTATTTAACCCAAACATTAGTGTGAATGGAAAAGGAGAGCACTCATAAGCTCAAAACTTGTAGAGGTATAAGATAAGTACATTTTTGGTATTATGGGAAAGATTATATCTCTGTGTCATCAATATAAGTCTCATTAGACTAAGAGATAGGCCAAGGGGCATAAGATAGAGTAGATGTGAGGTTTGTGGAAGCAAGGCATGTGAAAATACTAAGAGGAATAGCCAAGATCATGAATTTAACAAGTGTACAAATTTTAGACACTAAATAATCACAAAATATCATATATAGGTTGAAAAAGTTACCATCATGATAATGTGGGAAATTAATTTACACCAAACACTCAGTTTGTGGTATTGTATTTTCCTATAAATAGTAGACATATACCATAAATAGTTTTACTTTGCTTCCACCATTGACTATATATATATCCACCCATATGATCAATGTACTAAAATTGTTCCTAAATTATAGTATGAAGTGTCACATAATGAGATTGTATAACTTATTCCCATCATCTAGTCCTTTTCATGAGTCTTCATAAAGTCTTGTTAAACTGACATGTAATCAACTATGGAAGAGTTAGTGGTTAAATTACTAGGAGCATCATCCAATGATAAAGTAGTATAAAATAATGAAGACATAGATGAATCCATGAGAAAAAAACAACAATAGAGGAAACATATAAAAATGAGGGAGAATGACTTCAATTATAATATGTGGAACAAATAATAGTGTCAATAGATGTAAAAGTAATTAAAAATAGAAAGTCATCCCAATCCATTAGAATAGATGGTGGATCCATGGATGGTATGGATTATTGTAGACTAAAATTAGGAACACATGAACCACCACAAACTACTGATATGCCACCCAAAAATAAACAAAAATAAAATAGTAAAAGGGAGAAATGCATCCCCACATGATGTAGTGAATCATTTGACACTCTAAGAACCTAATGTATTCATGTGTGTTTTTTTAAAATTTTGATTTACTTTGGTGTTATAATTCCCATAGGGACAATAGGAAGGTGTTGGATTTATTACATGTCTTTGTGTTGGATGTTCTTTGGCTTGGGAGAGTTTCCCACCAAAGCACCAATTTTAAAATTTGAATAAGTGTCAACTAGACTAGATGGATAAATGGTGTTGTGCATCATGTAAATCATGGTTTCAAGTTAGGGAAGGTCCTAGGTGTCTTAATATAGTATTGAAGGTGGTAAACTATGTAAGACAATGTAAATTAAATGTAATTTCATTAGTCAACTAGTTTGTAACTACCTTCATATAAGTAAATAGCAAGAAATCATGAAATAATGCATGTTAAAAGAGGAATAATACATGATTTAGGACTTAGAGATATAAGGTAAGAAGGTAGTAGATTGGTAGATTGAGTTATTTATAATGTAGGAAGATGAAGAGGTATAGAGGAGAATTATTAATGAGTGAAAAAATAAAAAAATTATATTGTCCAAAGTGATAGTGTTAACAATGAAAGAGAAGAAATCAATGAAAGATAACATAGTTGAAACATATACTTATATACCTTTGTTTTTCTCTCATTTTATGAATGTATTTAATACATTGGTAACCTTAAATCCCTTATCACAGTATTTTTTAAACTGGACATGAAAACAAATATGTACACTAGGACTGTAATAGGAGTCATGTGTTTATTTTATGATATATGAGAGACTAATGAGGAAAAAATCTTCTAAAGTAAAGTGTTTTGAGTATATATTCGATATTTAGGAATATATTAATCTGATTAATTTGTATTTAATGCATATAAACTATGTTTGTCTCTAATTAAACAAAGGTTCAAGTTGAGAGCCTGTGAGTGCCTTATCCACAAGTGACAATCAAGTAAACCTATGCATGTGACTTTAATAACAAATTTTGTCTATGGAAAAAGATTATGATAGTATGAATATGGTGTAGAGGGAGAACATGGTGTAAAATAACCTTCATGAAATGTTTCAAAACCCTTAGGTAAGTTAAATGAGCACTAAACCCTATATTAATGTGCTATAAATAGACTTGGTTAACATAGTCCTTTAGAACTATAGATTAAAGTGAGTTTAGAAGTAATTAAAAGGAAGTTGGAGATTTAAGAGGTTGAGTTAATATAGGAAAGACATATATGAGGCTTTTAAAATGTCTGAGAATAGGAATTATTCATTGAAGTCAAATTAGAAGCCTCTCAGGCTTGCTACAGATTGGAAAACCCTAAATTATGGTTAGAATTAGAAAAGTTGAATAAAAAGCATGTGAACTAGTGAAAAGGTATGAAACTTGGTATATTGATGTGTTAAGATAATAATAAAAATATTATGGTGTTATTATACCAATATGATACATATTTTTATGGTATAAATTGACTATAGTGAAAGTAAGAGTAAGTAGGCCTATTGAAGGGCTAATTATGAAGATGAAGAGCTAAGAAAGTGGCAATGGAAAGTGAGTCAAACAATGAGACTTTATGGAATTAAATTAATGGATATATGGTACCTTAATATAGTTTTATTTTGTCAAGAAAATATTTTACCTTTTTATACTACTAAAAAAGGCCTAAAGAGGCTATTAGGAGGGAAGTTTGATTGAGGGTTTGAGGAATGTAGAAGAAATTCAAAGTTGTAATAGAGTTTGAAATCAGTTAAAATATGTGTGTTAGGTATTAAAGAGGTCATACATGTGAAATATTATAATTATAAGGTTTAGATGAAGAATTCATGTGATAGTCTTGAGAAGCTAATACTCCAATGAAGACTAGTGTTTGATTGAAGGAAAGGGAGTGAGAAAATGAATGGAATGAGATGTATGAATGGGTGTGAGGTGTATGTAAGGTCTAGAGGAATGGTATAAATAATTTTAAAAAAAAAATTAAGTAGGTCATGAAGGAGAATGATAAAAATCCTAGTGAGGGAATTGATAACTAGAGAAGATTGAGAATATTGGTTACATGAATTGATAGTTTCATGTATCAAAGTTGTATAAGGAGAAAAGAATGATTTCTCTTTGAATCATTTGGTATCAGAGAAAAACATTAAATTAGGATAAGTAGAAAGAAATTCATCAATAAAAAAAGGTACATGTTTGATTTAGTTTTCATTTTGAGTTTTTGATATGTTCATGAAAAAGTGTTGAGGTGTGAATGAAAGTTGAGAGAGTGGTAACTAGACCTGAAGCTAGTGAGGATTGATATATATATATATATATATATATATATATAGATTGATATATATATATATATATATATATATATAGCTCAAGATGAGGTTGGAGAGATAAAGATGAGTCCTAATCAAAAAATAATAAAGTGAGAGAGAGACCCAGGTGAGGTCATAGAGTGGGAGAGATGCAAGTAGAGGAGGTTTTTAAAATATTAATAAATCTAAGTGAGACAAAGATATAAAGATATTGGTAATATGAAGATATAAAAAGATAAGATAAAATAAGGCATGGTTGAGATGAGCTACCACAAAGAGAGTAAGGTGTAGTAAGACACCAAGAGGAAAGAGATGCAAAAAAGAAATGATAGAGGTAAGGTAGTAGTTAGATGAGTTGAGATCATCATAGAGAAAATGAGAGGAAAATAGAACCCATACTATGGATAGGTCATGAAGAAGAAGATAATCAAGTGGAAAATAAAGTTATAGATGAATAGAATAAATATGAAAGTTGTGATAGAGGAAAGAGAGTAAAAAAGTTTGCTTTTTAAGTAACTCAACAAAGAAATGAAAAGACTTTAGATGAGTAGCATAGTGTGGAAGAGTGATCAACATAGTGAGCAAGAAGATAAAGGTGAATAGTACCTTGAAGAGGGTAAGATGAATTTGAGTGAGGAAAAATAAATTAGTTACAACTAGCTAGTTATTGGAAAAAATAAAGAAGAAATAAATCAGTTTGAAGGCCTCATTAAAGGATTGGAAAGAGAGGTACAATTCAATAAATAAGGTATGAAATATGATTATATATTTGTTTATAATAATCAAGAGCAATTGGAGGCATATATATCAACACTAGAATAATTATTGAATGATGAAAATAATGGAGAATGAAGAGAGAAAATGGGTTGTAGTAGTTGAGAACCTCATGATGGAGGACAAATATTGTGAAGAAGAGTTGATGGTAGCAATGAGAGAGTTATAGTACAAAGAGTCATGTGAAAGATTGAAATTAAGTGAAATAGTAGGTAAGAAATAAATTTCCTTTCTTTTAATTGAAATCATGAAGATGATAACAAGGGACGTGAGAGTATAGTTGTACCAACAATATTTTGGGGCATACACAGCCCCAACAATATAGGAAAAGCTCAAAGTATGAGTTTACATCATGTACTAGTTAATAAAAGAAAGCAATGGATGAAGGAAGGCCAAATTATCTTTGGTAGAGGCAAGAATGAGAGCATATGTAAAGAGTATTTGAGGTATGATGGAGTAGAATAAAATAAGGAATATCTAAGAGGCATGAATTGGAAGACTAGGAAGAAGAGTACAATAATCCATTTTAGAAAAGCTTAAATCTTTTCCTACCATTAGACTATGATGTAGGGCATCATTTGACACTCTAAGTAGTCAATGTATTTAAGTGTGATTTTTTTAATAATTTTAGTTTAGTTTGCTGTTATAATTCCTATAAGGACCATAGGAGGATATTAGAGTTATTATGTGTCTTTGTGTTGGATGTTGTTTGGCTTGGGAGAGTTTCCTTCCAAAAACCCAATTGAATATCTGAATAAGTGTCAACTAGATTAGATGGGTAATTTGTGTTGTGTGTCATTCAAATGATAATTTTAAGTTATGAAAGGTATTAAGTGTCTTAATATAGTCTTGAATGTGGTCAAATATGTAAGACAATGTGAATGAAATGTAATTTTGTTAGGAAAGTAGTTTGTAACTACATTCATACAAGTAACTAGCAAGAAAGAAGGAACTAATGCATGTTAAAATAGGAATAATATGGGATGTATGACTTAGATAGATAAGTCAGGAAGCTGGTAAATTTGTATAGGGAGTTATTTAGAATGTAATAAGAGGTAGAGGTATAAAGGATAATTAGGAATGAGTGAAAAATGAAGAACTTTGTATTATGTCCATGGTGAGAGTGTCGACAATGTAAAAGAAGAAATAAATGAAAGATGGCATATTTGAAACATATAATTATTAACCTTTGTTTTTTTCTTAGTTTTTAAATGTATTTAATATTTTGGTAACCTTAAATCCCTTATCACAATATTTTCTAACTTGGGCTTTCAAATAATTATGTTTGATATGACTATGATAGGAGTTTTATGTAATTTGAGAGACTAATGAGGAAAGAATATTCTAAAGTAAGGTGTTGTGATTATATATTTGATATTAAAGAGTAGATTGATTATATTAATTTATATTTCATTCATATAAATTGTGTTTTTTTTCAATATAACAAGGGTTCAAGTTGAGAAACTGTGAGTGCCCTATCCACAAGTGACAATCAAGTAAACCTATGCATGTGAATTTAATAACAAATTATATGTATGGACAAAGATTTTGGTAGTATTAATATGGTGTAAATATACAATATGGTGGAAAATAACCTTAAAGGAAATTTTCAAAACCTTTAGATAAGTCAAATGAGCACTAAACCCTGTACTAACTTACTACAGATAGATTGTGTTAATAGAGTCCTTCAGAATCATAGATTAAAGTGAGTTTGGAAGTGATTCTAAGGAATTTAAATATTTAATAAGTTTAATAAATATAGGATAGAGCTATGTGAGGATTTTGAAAGGTCTAAGAATAGGAAATATTCATTAAAGTCAAATTACAAGACTCTTAGGCTTATTACAGACTAGGAAACCCTAAATTAGGGTTAGAATTGGAAAAATTGAAGAAAAAGCATTTGAACTAGTGAATAGGTATGAAACTTGATGTGTGTGTGTGTGTGTGTGTGTGTGTGTGTGTGTGTGTGTGTGTGTGTGTGTGTGTGTGTTAAGAAAAGTATCAAAATATTATGTTATTATTATACCAATATGGTATAGATTTGTATGGTATAAACTAACTTTAGTGAAAATAGGGGTAATTAGGCTTAGTAAAGGGTTGATTGTCAAGATGAATAGGTTAGAAAGTTTCTATGCCAAGTGAGATGGAATATTAAACTTTTTCGATTGAAATTAAAAGATAGAGGCTACCTAAATATAGTTTTAGTTTCTCAAAAAAAGATTGTACATATTTATACTAGTGGAAAAGACTTTAAAAAGGATACTAGGAGGGAAGTTTGAACGAGGGTTTGAGGACTGTATAAGAAATTTAAGGTTATAATAGAGTTTAAGATCAATTTAAATAGGTGTGTTAAGTCTTAAAGAGGTCATCCATGTGAAATATTATATTCATAATGTCTATATGAAGAATTAAGGTGATAGTCTTGAGGAGTTAATAGTCTAATGAGGACTAGTGTATGATTAAGGGAAAGGGAGTGACCAAATGAATGGAATGAGATGTATGAATGAGTGTGAGGTATATACAAGTTCTAAAGGTAGGGTTGAAATAATTCAAAAAATATTTGTAAATAGGTCATGCAAGAGAATGATAAAAATCCTAGTGAGGGAATGGATATCTAAGAGAATATTTGTTGCATGAATTGATGGTTATAAATATCAAAGTTCTAGGAGTATAGAATGATGCCTCTCTGCATCACCATATATTCAAAAAAAAGTTTTGAATATCCCACCATCAATGTCTTTGATACATTATTAGACATAGAGAGTGAATAAGGAATAAATATAGACCAACCCGTGGATATCATGTTGGCTAAAGACCAAAAATAATTTGTTAAATCATTAGCTAAGGTAAAGGTTGAACAAAGTAAAAAGATAAAGACAAAGAAGATGCCATGACAAAATAAAATTAATAAAAAATTATGTATGGATAGAGATTGTTGTAGTAATAATATGGTGTAGAGGGATAACATGGTGGAAAATAACCTTGATAGAACATTTCAAAATCTTTAGGTAAGCCAAATGAGCACTAAACCCTATATTAAGTTGCTACAAATAGACTATGTTAATAGAGTCCATTACAACCATAGATTAATGTGAGTTTGGAAGTGATTCAAAGGATGTTTGAGATTAAAAAAATTTATTAAATATAAGGTATACCTTCATGAGGCTTTGGAAAGGTCCAAGAATAGGAGATATTCATTAAAGTCAAATTAGAAGCCTCTTAGGCTTCTTATAGACTGGGAAACCCTAAATTGGGGTTATAATGGGAAAAGTTGAATAAAAAGAATTTAAACTAGTGGAAAGTTATGAAACTTGTAGATCTATATGTTAATATAAGTATCAAAATATTATGGTGTTATTATACCAATATGTTATATATTTGGATAGTATAAATTAATTGTAGTGAAAATAAGGATAATTAGGGCTAGTGAAGGGCTAATTGTCAAGATGAAAAGGTTAAAAAGTGGGTCTTCCAAGGGATTTGGATAATTAAACTTTTTGGATTAAAATTAAAGGATAAAGGGTACCTAAATATAGTTTTATTTTCTCAAGAAATGATTGTACCTATTTATACTAGTGAAAAAGACCTAGAAAGGCTACTAAGAGGAATGTTTGATTGAGGGTTTGAGGAGTGTAGAAGAAATTTAAAGTTGTAATGGAGTTTGATATCAATTAAAATAGGTGTGTTAATTATTAAATAGGTCATCCATGTGAAATATTATAATTATAAGGTCTAGATGAAGAATTAAGGTGATAGTCTTGAGGAGCTAATAGTCTAATCAAGACCAATGTGTGATTGTAGGAAAGGGAGTGAGAAAATGAATGGAACGAGATGTATGAATGTATGTGAGGTGTATGCAAGGTATAAATTTAGTTTTTAAAGAATTAAAATAATATTTTTAAATAGGTCATGTTGTAAAATGATAAAAAGCCTAGTGAGGGAATTGATAACGAAGAGAAGATTAAGAAGAATGGTTTCATGAATTAATGGGTGTAGGTATCTAATTTGTATAAGGATCATATAATTATGCCTCTCAACATCACCACACATTCATAATTAATTTTTTACGATCCCTCATCAATGTATTTGACACATGATCAGACACATAGTGAAGAAGGAATAAATATCGCCCAACCCATGGATATTGTGCTAGTTAAAGACCAAAAAGAATTTTTTGAAGCATTAACTAAGTTAAAGGTTGAAAAAAGGAAAAAATAAATAAAAATACAATTCCATGACAAAATAAAAGGCCAAATCTGAAAATAATTATAAAAAAGACATCATGGTCAAACAAACAACAACTAAGGTATTCACGACAAAGAAAAAGAAATAAAAAAAGAAAAAGAACAAGAACAAGAGGAAAAAGATAAAAAGAAAAAATAACAAATGGAGATGAGGAAAAAGATAAAAAATAGAAAGAGAAAAAATAAAATGAAAATAAATTGGAAAAATATAAATAACAAAAAGTAGAGGAAGAGTATAAAAAGAAAAAGGTAGTAAATGATGTCATATTCCTAGATAAAGAAAAGGAAAAGAAAAAGGCAACAGGGAATGCAGACCTCCAATCAAAGGAAGTGAAAAATAAATGAGTGGTAGAAGATTCTCCTTGAAAATTAGAAGAATATAAGAAGAATAAAAAGTCTAATGATGTCACCAAAAACACTGACGATGGGAAAAAGTAATTCATAGTAGAAGCTAGGAAAAACATAGTTACCCAAACACCACAACTATCATTTTTTCCAAGCCACCAATTTAAACTCCACCTAAAACTTCCACTCAAAAATTGACCACCAATTCATCCACCCTCATTTAAAACCCCCAATATTACCTTTCCCAAATTAAATAAAATTTCACCCATCATTAAGAATTCAACACCATCCATTTATCTTCCACCCTTACTAAAGTAATGTGATAAGGAAACAATATATAGGTACATGAATTAACCTCTAGTTAAAAAAAAATTGGAAAACATATTTTAGGAGTGTGTACAATATGATTAGATGTTAAGATACACAATATTAAATGAAACACTACATGATGTCATCCAAGTGATTACAAAGGTTAAGCTATAATTTGAAGTAGATCAAAAGTTACCAATCACTCAATGGTTTACTAAAACTTTGAAAAATTTCATCTAACATTAGGTTTCCACCATAGAAAAGAGGAAACACATTATGGAGAATGGAATATAGGAGTTTAAACTTGATCAAAATACTAATCCCTTAGAGAAGAATAAATAACATTGAATTACAATCAAACAATGTTGATTCTCTATATTAGGAAATATCAGATGTCAATTCATATTTTACTTTCACTCTTCAGTCCCCAACAACAACACTAAAGGAAAATAAGGATTTAGGTAATGTCGATGAATAATTATACCAAGACATGGCCAAATATGATATTAACAAAGATCCCAAAAGTACAGAGAGGGTAAAAAATTTAGCACTAAGGGAAAACTTTCAGGAGCAACATCAAAAAATAGCAAACCTAATCATTGAGGTTGAAGAATAAGGAGATATAATAAATCATTTCGTGGAATAATTTGAGAAGTTTACAATGGAAATTGATACCTCATTCAATGTTGTTGTAACTCATCCCACCCCTAATGCCATTATTAAATTGACTCAAGAAAATATACAGTTAGAATAGAATTCCTAATGAGCCATTGATTACCTAAAATAATGGAAATCCTTATAGACCAATATTTTAAATAAACATATATAATTTTTACCCCAAATCCCAAGTCCTTAACTATTTTTATGGTATTATTTAAATTTGTCTTATCTTATTGATGAGACAAAACTTTAATTCTGGGGATAATTTTAGTAGGTTTATTCATGAAACTATATAGCAAACCAATTCTCCTCTCTATTGTGGCATATTTATAAACATAGGAATTTACCATAGGATATCTTTCTCCTTGTGGCATCCTATGGAACTACATAGATCAAATTAACAAACCATTAGAATATATCATGTTATTTAGACTTGGTAAATAGATATATGGAATATCATCAAAGCTATCATATTTTTGTACTAATATATCATATGTAACTATCTCTAGATATTAGTAAATAATAAATAAGAGATATTGAATCTTTTTGTGTTATTTGAATTCATAATTACATATGAGTATTTGTTTGACATCACATTTATATTATTGTATTTAATATTAACAATGAATTGTAATAAAATAGAAATGATATTTTATATCTTGTTAAAAATGGGATTGAGCCTAATTTTACACAAGACATTAATAATAATTTTATGAATCGAACAAATTACACATAGTAGAATTTTTATTGACACATGTCATAATTATAATCTTGTATAGAAGGGGCACATGGCCATTTTGAACAACATAAGAATAATATGAACATCTAATTTTCATCCAATATTACATAATAAAATTTTGGGGGGATTCCTCAATAATCTACTATCCATTATACAATACTACATAACCTTGTGATGGTACGACACCATCAAATAGATACATTTGTTGTTTGTAGTATAATAATTTGTACTTAGTAGCATGAAATGAAAGATTATACTTAAAATGTATATGGATGAGGATGAGATGTGTCTATTTGATATTAAATTTTTATTATTGTATATGGCCTTAACAATACATTGTAATAAAATGGAGATGATGTTTTATATATTGATCAAAATGGGTTTGTGACTACTTTTACACAAGACAATAATAAATTTTTCAATTAATCTCATTATACATAAGATAAATATATTCTCAAAAGTTGATAATATTCTAATGTTGTATAGAATGGGCACATGCCCATTATAAATAAGATAATAATATTATGAGCATCTACTTTGTAAAAAATATTATGTGACACAATTTTGGGGTGACTCTTTAGTGGATTATTGCCAATATGTAGTTGAAATTATTATAATCTGTGTGTAGAATGGGAATATGCCCATTCTAAATAAGATAATAATATGAACATACACTGTGTAACCAATATTTTGAAACATAAGTTTTGGGGGATTCTTATGTGGAGTATAAGACATAATAGTACATTTCAAAACCTTGTGATAAAAACATGGTATTAGAAAACAACATGTCATTCATAGTATAATAAATTATACCTAGCAACATGACATGAAGAACTGGACCTAAAATGTGAATGCACATGGAAAACATGTCTCTGTTGATATTAAATTTGTATTATTATATGTGGTATTAACAATGCATTGTAATAAAAGGGATATGATTTTTTATATCTTGATCAGAATGGACTTGTCCTTGATTTTATGCAAGACATTAAAAAATTTATCAATTAATCCCACTATACACTAGATAATTTTTTTTGGCAATTGATAGTATTCCAATATTGTTTTGAATGGGCACATGCCCATTCTTAAAAATATAATAATAATATTATCATGTAATTTCTAACTAATACTTTATAGCAAAATCTTGGAGCGATTTTTCAATGGATTACTTTTAATATGAACTTAAAATATTCCAATATTGTGTAGAATGAGAACGTGTTAATTTTGAACATGATAAGAATAAATACGAACATCTACTTTCTAATCAATATTATGTAACACAGGTTTGGTGGGATTTTTTAGTAGAGTACAAGACATAATAGTATATCACATAAATTTGTGATAATATCATGACATCAGATAGCCACATATGGCATTTATGGTATAATCTATTGTACCTAAGGGCATTCCATGGAGAATTAGACCTAAAATGTATATGTACAAGGATGATGTATGTAGTTTGATATTAAGTTTTTATTAATGTATTTGGTATTGAAAATGCATTGTAATAAAACATAGATGACTTTTTATATATTGATAATAATGGGATTGTGACTATTTTTACACAAAATATTAATAATTTTATCAATTAAACCTATTCTATAATAGATAAAGGTTTTTGTTAGTTGATATTATTTTAATATTATGTAGAATGAGCACATGCCCATTTTGAACATGATAAGAATAATATGAACATTCAATTTCTAACCAGTATTTTATAACACAAGCTTGGGGGAATTATTTAGTGGAGTACTACTGGTATGTAGTTGAAAATATTCCAATATTGTGTAGAATGAGAATATTCCCATTATGAATAAGATAAGAATAATATGAATATATACTTCTAACCAATATTATGTAACACAAGCTTGGGGTACTATTTAGTGGAGTACTAGACATAATACTACACTATGGAACCTTATGACCATATCACATCATCAAACAACTACATATGTCATTCACATTATAATAAATTATACCCAATGACATGCCACAAAAAATTAAACTTGAAATTTATATGCATGAGGATGACATGTCTCTGTTGATATTAAGTTTGTATTATTGTATTTGGTCTTAACAATGCATTATAATAAATGGAGATGATTTTTTATATCTTGATCAAAATGATCTTGTGATTTATTTTACATAAGACATTAATAATAATTTTATCAAATGATTCTATTATACACAAGATTAAAAAATGTTGACAATTGATAGTATTCCAATCTTAGGTAGAATGGACATGTGCCCATTCTGAATAAGATATGACTAATATAAACATTTACTTTATAACCATTATTATGTAACTAAATATTAGGAGGATTCTTTAGTGGATTAATGGACATAATAGTATAACATAGAACCTTGTGTTGGTAATGTGGTATCAACCAAGTACATATGTCATTCATAGTATAATCAATTGTAACTAGCAATATGCCATAGAGAATTAAACCTAAAATGTATATGCACAAGGACAACATGTCTCTATTGATATTAAATTTTTATTATTTTATGTGGTCTTAACAATACATTATAATAAAATGGATAATATTTTTTATATCTCAATCAGAATGGGCTTGTGTCTACTTTTATATAAGAAATGAATAATATTATCAAATAATCTCAATCTACACAAGATAAAGATTTTTGGCAATTAATATTATTCCAATATCATGTATAATGGGTACATGCCCATTTTGAACAAGATAAGAATAATATGAACTTCCACTGTCTAACCAATATTTTGTAACACAACCATGGGGGACTCTTCAGTGGAGTACTACTAGTATGCAATTGAAATTAATCCAATCTTGTGTAGAAAAGGCACATGTCCATTCTAAAAAAGATAAAAATAATATGAACATCCACTTTCTATCCAATATTTTGAAAACTAAGGGGGGAATTCTTCACTGGAGTAGTGGACATAATAGTATACCATAAAACCTCATGATGATTCCATGACATTAGACAACTAAAAATATGCCATTCTATATATAATCGATTGTACCTAGTGTCATGCCATGGATAATTAGATTTAAAATGTGTATGCATGAGGATGAAATACCTCAGTTGGTATTGTGTTTGTATTTTTTTATTTGGTCTTGACAATGCATTGTAATAAAATGAATAATACTTTTTATATCTTGATTATAATGGGCTTGTTCCTAATTTTACCTAAGACATTAATAAGAATTTTATCAATTGACCCCATTCTACACAAGATAAAAATGTTGATAGTTGATATTTCTCAAATATTGTGTAGAATGGGCACATGCACATTCTGAGCAAGATAAGAATAATATGGACATGCACTTTATAACTAAGATTTTGTAATAGAAGCTTGGAGGGATTATTTAGTGGAGTACAAGATATTATGTTATAATTCAAAACCTTTTGATAGTACTTTGACATCATTAAACCTAAAATGGATATGCATGAGGATGACAGTTGATATTCTAATCTTGTGTATAATGGGCATATGCCCATAACATAAAAATAATAAGAATAAGGCTTGTATATCAAGGTTTAATTTTTAGACTAATAAGTTGATGTATTTTGACATGTCTTTTATTCACCTTGGTTTTTCTTTTCACAATCTATGACACACTTGGAAATTTTTATATTTTATGATAATTCACTTGATAACTGATCTAAATTTTCCACATGGCACTAGCCTACTCATCTAGAGTCTAACACACCAAAATTCAAGTTTATGTAAGTTCTTGGTGAATAGAATTCCATGATTATGATTTGTGTCTTAATCTCATTAACCCATTATAATAAAATCAATTCAAATAATTGATAAGTCCTCTAGGAAAATAAAGAAATTACAACATGACATATGGCATCATCCTATCAAAGTAGGAGTTATGTTAACATGGTTTTAATTTTGATAATTTTAGGTGAACAGATTATTGGCAACCACCATATGTCATGATCCTACTAACATAGAGACTGACACATCTAGATTTCATATTTTAGGATATTTGATCAAGTAGTACTTTGGAATCATGTCAAGTTTCATAACCCCATTAAGATGGGATCACAAAAACATAGCTTAGTAAGACAAGAACTAGGCACTAGTGGAGTAGTAACGTACAACCACATAACTTATAGTAGTATCTAGACTTTGAATGATTCGATGTGTATTGCTCAAATCTATTTTACACCTTATACTTAGTAAATAATAATAATAATAATAATAATAATAATAATAATAATAATAATAATAATAATAATAATAATAATAATAATAATAATAAATTTTTATAATTATTTAAAAAAATATATCTAAAGTAAAATAGTGCTTTTCAAATGTTAAAATATTCATGTGATTGATGATAGAGATAGATCACTGGTATCCATATTATCTTTAAATTATGGCATTACTCAAACAAAATCAATCACATTAAACAAAATCAAGTGAACATTTTTTATAAGTTTAAAATTAGGATGAGAGTTGAAGAATGTTATCCTTAATGGTTAAATGAAGGTTGGAATTTGAAGTAAACTTCATAATATTTCATGTTGGCATATTTTCCCAAAAGTCTACATATTGATTTTAATACTAGTAAGATTTTACACACAAGAAGGGTATGTTTATTCTAATAGTAACACATAAATGTGGCAATTTTACTAGAATACAATGCTTAAATACTAATAATATTATTCATTTTTAATTTTTTGATTAATATATTAAAGGTATGTGTGAAAATAATTTATGTAATTAGTTTCATTTTTAGTCATATATATTTTTATAGAACTAACTATGCTCTTGAATAGATTTATGAAAATTTCAAAAAGATTTTATGTAGGTACGACACAATATATTCAAATAATTTATCACACATTAAATAAGTAAAATTATCAAATCATTCTATATTAACAATCCCTACTCCACTAACAAACATAGCCCAAATCAAACAAATACCATGATAAATTTCAAAATTTTAATAATTATCAAATTGGGTTGTATCTTAAAATTTTATGGCAGGGTGTTTTTCAAATTTAAAAATAAGTGTCATAATTATTTCAACATGTATTTTTAAAAATTTGAAATTAGCATGCTCAGATGTTAGGTAACATTTGTTAATATTTGGATTTATTATAAATTTGCCATGCTTTTCTCCATCATGTCACATGCAATGTCAAGATTCACCATCTAACTCAGGGTGGCTTTAATCTCTTTTTTTGCATTTGAGGAAATTGGTTTTCTCCCTTTAAATAAAAAATGCCATCCTTAAGCACTGCCAATTGATACTTCATCATTAGCTAAAAATCTTTAGGTTACTTGCGATCATCCAATGAAATGATATTTTTTGTAATTAAGTATCGATGCCCATATTATAAATCTCGTCCATCATTAGCCTAAAATTTTCATAATTTTTTATGTTTGTATCAAAAATGAACATCTAGGAATCATATTCCCCTTATTTATCTAGTATGTCATCTTGACATTCTAGTGTTGAGTGGATTATTTCTTTGGCTCAGGTGGTCAACTACTTTTTCCAGTCTTCTGTGGCCTAGCCTCTGGTCTTTAAATCTTCACCACAACCAAAATAAAGAACACCTAAGTAAGTTTTAAGAGTGTATGGAGCCTTTCTCATGGTTGGGGTTACTACTTTAGGCTCACTTAGTAACTTTTACAGTACTGGATCATGGCCTGGTTCAATGCCATTAACTCCTTCATTTAAGCTTTATCTTTGTCCATCTAGTACACCACCATGCTTTCCAAGATTGTGAGCTATGTTTTATCTCATTTCTTAATGGTTCTCCTAGATCATAGCTATACACTGCGTAGAATTCAAGGGGAGCATCCTTCTTTGTATCCCCTAGTGGAAGAATGGCTATTTCCTCTATTCTTTCCCCTTTCTCATTAAAATTGGTTCATAAGTGTGTTTTGGCCTTCTTAGGGTGCTTGGATTTGTATGCCTCAAAAATATTCAATACATCTATATCCCCAAATTTTCTCATGAGGTCCTTTTTATCCTTAACTTTCTCTTTGATCCAAAGAACTAGTCTGGTCTAAAATCCCATTGGAGTTGTGGATATTTGTCTTGGTTTTGACACACTGAATGGGGGTGTCACTCATATGTTGGTTTATGAGAGTATCACTAGAGTGGGATAAGATCCTGACATAATCTAATCTGCTTAGCCTCCTCATCACTTTTTGACCCATCATCCTTTTCATCAACTCCTTGATCCCCCTTTTCACTACTAGAGGGGCTTGATCCCTATCCATCAGCTCCCTCCCAATTTCATCCCTACAATCTTACACATTCTTAATTTCATCACCCTTATTTTGGCTTAGCGGTTGGGTGATCACATTTTATATAAATGTCTTCATGTTTAAGGAGATCATTTCCTTTTCTTAGGGACCTTGAACCTATGTAGCCACCTTGACCCCAACTTTCAACACTTCATCAAAAGATAAAGGATCATCTAAGGAAAAAAGATCTTCTTCTTCATCTTTGCATTCTAGTTCTTAGGGTCATAATTGTTTGAACAATCCCATGATCAGAGGTTTCACTAAGGTTTGTTGTATTTTCATCAAAGTTCTATGTCTGGCATTCACTTAGGAAGGGGTGAATCCCTTTTATTTCTTCATCACCTCCATGATCATCCTTCCCTCATCTGAATCTTTGTTATCACTCATATCCCTTAACCTCTTGGCATATAAAGACTTATCTCCATGTGGATTCTCAAAAGTTTACTTGGGGGGATGCCTTTGAAGACTACCTCTTTTCTTTTCTTGTGGCTCCCCATCAGAGGTTGTAATGCTTTCTTGGTTCTCTTAGGCCTCATTTATTCTAATTCTTCCTCTCTTCCTCTCTTCTTTTCATAATTCTACAAGGAATGGCTAACTGTTAGATGCTGCATAGGTGGGGAATGTGGGGTAATAGCCTAAATAGCTAACATCATGGGAGTTCCCTCAATTATGATGGATATGGGAGTAACACTATCCTATTTCACTTCTCTTGAAATTATATTATCCCAATTCTCTATTAGCCTTGTTAGCTTTGAAAATGACATCCTAGTTTTAGATTGAGTGATCGTTATTGATTTTAAATTAATATTTTTGGAGAAGTATACATCAATCACCTTTCACTTCCCCTTGACCCTTACCACTAATGATGGTGTTGGAGGATTGCCTATGTATGTTAGAAAGAATGCTTTGAGTTTTACAACCTATCAAAGCTATTAGACGGTGAGGGTGTTATATGTACTAAGGTCAACCCTATGCTCCTTTAGCCACCTAAATGTTCTCTTCATAATGGGAAAATCCCTCCATATAATGGAGTCATTTTCACTGGAAATGAAATATGTTTGGGGTATAGGCTATACTTCAATATTCTTTTCAGTAGATACTGATGCTATAGTCATTTTTTCATCCACCATGCCTTTGGGGATGGGCTAGATACTATAGGTGAGTACTTCCTGCATAGTGAGTCTCTTGTTGTCATTTTTTTGACCTCCTCATTAGTGGTGTAGTTAGACCAAATCTATTCAAAGTGTGATTGGTGTAATATTACACCTATTATAGTATTTATCAACCATCTTATATCATAATTAAGTTTGGGTAGCATTTTTTCAATCCTATTAAAGCCCATCTCCTACTCCAACCCTTTTTCTTTATCTAGAGAGACATATGTAATATCCTATCTCCACTATGACTTTGAAAAGATTGTTTATTTTCTTGGCCACAATCATTTCATGTAGTTTCCCCATTTGTCTATATAATTTCATGACAACAATTTTATCATCCACATACCTTGGTAATTTGTGAGGGGCCCCTATGTAGCCATAATATATGAGGCACCAAATCTATCAATTATCCCCCAAGAAACCTTGGTCATTCTATTGAGACTTCTTAGAGGGAAGAAAACACTCATCATAGCATTGAACAAATAATTGTATACTCTATAATGGTTACTCTTGAACCCTTCGAGAGTGACCTCAGGGTAAATATCATATATCCTCAATCCTAAAAGATTTTTGGTAAATGGTAAAAGATTTTTAACCCTTCAAGAGTGACTTATACATCAAATAGGACTTATAAAAGATACCTATGAATTTTTCCTTTGAGAAGATTGCATTGTGTAATGGCATCATTTGATTGTGAAAATTATCACTCAAGATAGTTGTCCAGTCTAAATTCTTTTTCCCTTCCAACATGCACATGAGGACTAAAAAAATCCATCATTTAAATTTTTCTATGGTGGGTGCCCCATAGACCTTGGTAGCCATAGAAATAATATACTAAGGCAACTCTTTGAATTATGTGAATTTTAAGTTTTTTGACAATAAAGAGACCTTTTGCCTCTTCTTTACGAGCCAACAAGAATTCACAATGTCCCATAACATCTTATCATGTGTCTCCACACATTTATATCACTCCTCTATGGTAAGAGTGATACTATCAAGTTGGGGAGGGATTCCAAGTATGGCACTAAGGGACTTGAGTGTGAATGAACATACAAATGATTAACTCCCATCTATGATAGTCCTATTATCAGGGTGATAAACTTGAAAACATGCAATAAATAGCTCAATATATAGGGTAGCTAAAGGGAATGTTGCTAAAAGGACCATGTAATTCATACCAAGGTTAGTGATAATTGGGAGAGGATTCAACTACTATAAAACATTCAACAAAGCTTCAAAATCTAACCAGTAAATATTCATGTCTCTAAATTCACCAAGAATGGATGTAATATTATTTTTCAATTTTGTATAAGATGAAGCCATTTCTTCCTGAATCATTAAATGTAATACCAAAATCTAGAATGACTTTTTCACACTAATAACACTCCAAACACCCTCAAACTCCCCTTAGAAACACACCACTAGAGATTTGAATAATACTTACTGGTAATCATAATAGTTTCTCATAGATAAAAATAGAAAATTCTTGAGGAATTCACTATGATCACTAGTCTTTGTGTTGCAAGTAGTTCCTGACATATAGAAGAATTGAAGGCATGTGTATCAGCTCTAAATGCAAAGGGTGAATTCAAATGAAGAGAAGTGCTTAGTTATAGTCCTTTCCACTTTAGTATTAGGATTATCATTAATGATTTGAAGTGAAATGGCTAATCACCAACTACCACATTGATTACCTGACTATCTTTTTAAAAAATGGATGAAAGCACGCTATTGTCATATTTTGCAACACATAGACCTGCTTAATCACATTTCAACTTTACACACCTTCTCACCCATCACTTCCCTTAGTACATTGGTACAATATATCTTGAGTCTTCAATGGAGTGTATAAAAACCAAGTGTCATCACCTCGAGCACCCATGCCTCTAAGGACCTCTTAAACCTTACCTAGGTTTTAAGTGATGTAAACTTCAAAAAGGGCCTGATCATCAAAATCTTTGAGAACCTACAACATGTCCTTATTCTTACATACATGCTCTAGTGCTCACACCTTAGAGACCCTTTGAACCTTGATCACTGAAAGGAAAATAGGGTGATCTTTGGATGAGGATCAAAAATCAAAAAATCTAAGGAGTTGACATGTGGTATCCTCTTTAACTTATTTACTTGGACATTTATTTCTTTGGAATTTTCTACATGTTACCAATAAAAACCAATTGAGATATTCTTTAAAAGGGACCCAAAACATAAAAACCCCTAAGAATCCACCATGCATCATAACCAAATGTGAGGTCAGATTTTTGGTCACTTTACCTACCTTCACACCTTTCTTTTGATACATGAAGGAGTGGAAGATTCTCCCAATGCTAAAAAATACTTTTAGAACTTAAATAATTAAAACCATCAAAATTAAAGCAAGGAAACATCTCCTAGATCTATTGAGAATATCTTTTATCTTTAGGATATGCCCCTCGAGAGTACAACTAAGAATAAAAGAACACCCCCACCTGATAAAACAAAGGAGACAATTAATTACAAACATATATTATGACCTTCTGAAGGACTAGGGTAGGTGACTCAACATTGAAACTCATTTAGTTTAAACATGGTAATTTAAGTGACAAGGGCCTAATTACCCCAGTGCAATTTTGGGCACTAAGAAGGGGCTCATGTAAATACTCATTGTGAACATTTAATGAAAGCCACCCAAAAGATGCTACTAGCTTCCATCTATCCAAAAAATTTCCCTCATATTTTTTTCCCACTAACTTTTCCCTCTAAAATTTTAATTAAAATGTTAATAAAATGATTTTCTTATTTGTGGCATTGGTACTGACATGACATAAAGAGTGAGCCTTTTCAAATAAAATAAATAGATGGTTTTTTTTAATAATATTTATGAAACCACATAATGTATATGACTATAGGATTGTGATTAATTTATTGTGTAAGAATAACTTTTTAAGATATCTTAATTATTTTATATTTTTTCCATGTTACACTTTTTTGTGATATTTTAAATTTTATTTTTAATTCCTAAACTAGATTAACCTATATAATGCTAATCTAATATTTTCAAGTCCATCCTAAAATTGTATAATACATCTTATTTTTCACTTTAGAATAAGTTTAAATCATAAAAAATGTTTTTATAACATAAATATCTTTAAGTAGCAGGGACTAAAGTCGCATCAAACACTTATTTAAATATGGTTTTCATAACTTTTTAAGTGAAATGTTGAATGAATAATAGTCATAATGTTTGTCCATAGTATATTCAAGGATTCCCATAAAATTTAAATCTTACATGGAATCCCTTCAAATACCCTTCATATTTGGAACTGTATCTAGATTTTTCTTATTTTTATTCGATATGGGTAAAATTTTTTATAGAATCTAGAGATATGAAATGGAGGGAATAATATTATGACTAGAGCTACCAAATATTTTGGGACACAAATAAAGGCCCATATCCCCCTTACATCCCAATAATATCCAACATCACTAGAATCAACAACATTACTAATACCACCAATGACCATAAATGATCTCACATGCCACGTGAGATTTGAACCTATCTATGGGTGGACATAACCAAGATAGATGCATGTCTTGAATATTTTTTTATGACTATTATCTATTCAACATTTCCCTTCAAATGGTAATTATATTTTAATAGTCTAAGGAAGAATATATATATATATATATATATATATATATATATATATATATATATATATATATATATATATATATATATATATATATTATAATCTTAGCTTGAACTCTAATTTTGAGCATGATCTAATGTAGAATTAATGGAGTTTTGAAAAGACCATGAATACTAACTAATATCTATCAATGTAGTAATATTTTATTTGATTAAGAGATTATACATCATTGAATTCCAATAAAAGAGTCAACTACTCTTATTATGTGAGTCTCATTAGTTTAATATTCAACTAAGATATATTTTTAGTTTGAGTTGGGGATTTCATTATGATAGCATTCATATTGAATAATTAAAATTTTGTAGGGGATATGAATACTCAATCTTACAAATATTTCAATTTCAAATGGTAATCAAAATAGATTTGGGATTGTTTGAACTATGGTGGTATTACACATCACTTATATAAAGTTTCAAGTGTTACATAGAAGAACATCATAATATTCTAAATAAATTAATATTAAATTTTGATCAGTACATTTTATTTGTAGCTTATGATTTAAACTAGTGATAATGTGATCCATGTACCATTGTTGCGTAGAGCCACCTTGTCAGAAACATTTGTTTGCATCCTTTACCTACTTCAAAATTTTTTAATGTGATGAATTGTGAGATTATTACATGTGGCATAGTTTTCCTAAGTCACATAATTTAATACTTTTGTTCTCATTGGTAACCATTTAAAAATTTGTGGTGAAGCACAAGATCAAGATGTGACATTATCATGAAAAGTAAAGTTGTCACATAATTTTATTCTTTGGAACATTGAACTAGATTAATAATTGATAAAATTATTATATCCTTATGTATAAATAATACATGCCTATTCTACACAATTTTAACATATTAAAAATATTATCAGTTAAGAATATAATATTACTCTTTATATTGTGTAAAAATGACCATTGTTAGAATATAGTCTTGCCTAATACCCTTGTACATGGACCATATTTTCATAAATTTTTGTGTAATGAAGGAATTCCCCTTGTATACCTACCAAATCAAAATTTGTGTCCTTATATTCATATTTTATATTCTTGATTTCTTCCACACCACCAAATATTGCTTGGCTTTAGGTAAGAAACAAGGTGGAATCTATCACGATCACCTCCCATGGTTTTTTGTTTCTTCCTTCTTAGGGTTTTACTATAAAATTTATTAGTCTTGATTTCATTTCATTTTAAACCCATCATGGCTAGTGTTTTTATGATGGTAAAGCTAGGTCCTTTCCTACAATGTTTTGAACTTGGTTTCATTACCTTGCAATGAGTAATAAAATCATTGCATGATATTTTTCAAGTTGAGAGGCTTTTCATTAATTATTTTCCATCATTGGATCATCCTCCTTTCTTGGGTAGTTATTAATCTGTCCATGTCATTTGAAATGACTATGATTTCATGGATTGGTAAGGCTTTTAGCTTTGACCATTGATTAAAAGAGTGGCTAAAAACACCAATATTGGCTATTTATATTCTCCTTTTTTACCTTATTTATAAATATGTGATATTGAGAACTTTTTAAATGTTGTAATATCCTTTTGGCATTCTCAATTTTTATCTATATAGACTAAGAAGGTATAGTTTTTCTTAATTTAAAAATAAATAAGTTGTTACCAATTAAATTTTATTTTCTCAAATTTTTTAAGTGTTTCAAATATATTTTGAATATTGATAATTAATTATGATAATGTCCTATTATTTTGATGATAGTATGCTAAGATCATATTTGCATCAAATGTTATTTATTTTTGCATATCACCTTGTTCAAATGTTCTTATTTTTATATAATATATATTTATTCCTTGTACAACAAAGATACTTACTATATGAGACATACATTACATTTATTAATTATTATATATATTTTATTTCATCTCACATTTACATTTAATTTTTATAGCTGATAGGGTTTTACATATTTTTACTTTGATCTCACACTTATTATTTTTATAATAACATCAATGTCTCTTGCATTTAGAGAAGATGATCATGTGGAACTATTTTCAAAAGTTACCAAAGTTGTAGAGGGTAGAGTGTATCCAAGTATAAGGATACTATTGTTATATTAGCTTCTCATTTTTTCATTTCATTTAATTAAACCTACTACAAACCTAATTAAATTTAGGGTTTATGAAGAATACCTAGAGATAAAAATATGGTTTTGTACCTATTGAATGTATAAAATAAGGGAACCTATTTTGGGATTGGAAGAATAACCTACACAACAAAGAGAACATAGACAAGATTAATTAATGATATATAAGGCTGGGATGCCTGATATAAGATCATTTTCAACAATATTGAAAGTTGGGATTGATGTCATGTGTATATACACTATAATTAATTCCAACAGAAGTAAAATTACATGGTTATGGTTTATATGAGTCTCTAGATGATTTATGAAGAATGATGTCTTCAAATAACAAAAAGGCTTTAGGCATGGATGTCCAGTTTGATACAAAAAAAACACTATAGATCTAACACATAGATTTATAGAGGCATATGAATATGAACAAGGACATTAAAACATGTATTTGAGGCATTTAACTACCAAGTTATGTTTCATAGTATGACTCCAAGAGCTAGAGTACCTAGTAGGTTTATGTGATTAGACTAGAGGCATGGCAATGATGATATAGGTATGTATGATCTTGGAATTATGAACAGCAAAATCAAAAGCCTATTAAAGTATTTTTAACATATTGTAAACATGTGAATAAGGTTAAAATATAATCTAAAGTGGTAGGAAAATCAAATTTTGAGGTCTAACCCTTGCATGAGAAATTGAGTATGAAGACACAAGTTTGGTAGCTTGTTGAAAACAGAAGCACGAGACCTGTGTGAACAAGATTATCATATTTTCAACCTAGAATTATTTAATTTTAAATGAATATGATGTTTTTATTATAATTTAATAATTTTATAAGATCATTCATGATCCTAGTATGACTGGTGGTTCTAGACCTAACATGTATAGAGACCAAGTGTTGTCCTAATAGGGGTAAAGATGAGTTTAAAAGGTATTTGAGCCAATGTGATCATGTTTTTTAGTGTGATAGGTTTTTTAAAATATGTTTAAAAACTTTTAGGTCATTAGTTGAATAAAAAATCAAGAAACAATGTTTTTAGGTCTCATATGCATGGAGATTGAAGGATTCCAATCCTGACAAGGAAGTTATGATGTTCATTTCCATGTGCAATCATTAAATGGGAATAATATCTATTTAGGAGAGATGGTAAATGATCCTAAGAGTGTTTTACAAGAATTTATAAGTGGTTTTAGGTATGGAGATTTATGAACATTTATAAAGAATATAAACTGGTCTTAAGCCCTCTCTAAACCCTCCTATTGACCTGATGTTGAAGATATTTCTATAAAGTGAGAAAAATAGTTATTTTAATAAAAAATTTATGATCTTATGATTTATAATAATCCTCCATAAATCCATAATTAGTCTTATTTTGTCAATATAGTGACAAATAATTATAGAAAAGTGCTTATTTTTTAAGAATTTGAGGCTACAGGTAGGGTTGACTAGGTCAAAGCATGCCAATAATTAGAGGTTAAAGATAAATAATTGTTATAAATGTATATTATTTTATTTTTTATAGTTATATATTATATTTCAATCAATTTTGTAACCCAAGATGACCTATCGCTAAAATGGCTAATAGTGAAAATAATCGGAAAAACCCCATCAGAGTGAAAAAGTGTCTAGGGATGAGTTGTAGATGAATAGGAATGCATCAAATGATTTATATTTTTATAATACAGATTCATCTTATACATGTTTGTTATATTATTTGGATTTAATTTAAAATGGTGAAAACATTGCTTTTAAGATGGCTTGTCTGAGTGAAGATGAATAGTGAAAGAGTAGATTTTAGATATTGGTCTATACATTCATTATTGCTATTATATCTTTATATATGTATGTTTTAAGTTTATAAAATTTTGTTGAAGGATAATATTAATGTATTAAAAAATCTTTAAATTTTTCCATCAAGTTTTTTAATTCAATTTCTTCTTAATTGGATCCTAAGATAGAATGACTATTTCAGGTTTACCATGAGACATGAAGAAGTGTGAGCCCCTATGTCATATTTTGATTCATAAAATGTATTTATTATTTTGGTTTTATACTTATATGAAAAAAAAAATATGTGGAAGAAATAAATATAGTTTAAGGAAGTTGTATTATGGAAGCATAATTGTTTGTTAGACTGTGTATGCACATTGTAAGACAGAGCTGAGAGATTGGTCTACAAGACCAATGGTTGATGCATAAATCAATGAATATATATATATATATATATATATATATATATATATATATATATATATATATATATATATATATATATATATATATATATATATATATAAATTATTTCAAAGAATCATCATTTAAATTACTAAAACTAGCATTATATTGACTATGTTTATGTGTTATAGGTAGTTTTTGAATGGCCCTATTGTAGAAGTAATTTTGGGGTGTTTTAATAATATTTTAATTATATAATGATCATGGAGTTGTTATATAAGTCTAAAATGTTCATAATAATTATATAAGAGACTTGGTTTCACTAAGTGTGAAATGTCAAAGATGATTGACTGTGTTTTTGAGCTTTGTGGTAAAACTTAGTGAGATTGTTACAAGAGTATATTTGGGTGCTTAGAGCCTATGTAGTGATGTATAATTAAAATGGAGAGGTTATTTAAGTCATTAATTATCTATTTATGTAATTTTTTCATATTTTTACTTGGGAAAGTTAATAGTGTGATTTAGTTTCATGAGATAGACTTTTTTGTGTGTTAAGGTCTAATGACAAGTAGGCTAAATGGCTTGGTTCAAGAGGAGAGTTGAACTAATAGGTGGTATGGACCTATATTATTTTTATAAATGGTATATTTATATATTTTATTATTTTTCTAAATAATTAGTAAAATTTAAATATGATCCAAGGATTTCATGTGTAATATGTGCCTTGAAGAAGACCTAATTGCTTTATGTCTTAACCAGGCCTAATGTAGTTTTGGATGCTATGGTTAATAACCCAAAAAAATAGTGCTTTTTTACTGTGTGAAATTTTTATGAGGACCTATTTTAAGTGTAAATAAATTACTTAAATGATCTTGGCTGACTTATATGGTTGCAAGTATGCGGTACAATGGCAAGGCTTAATAGGCCTATTTGGGTCAGTTGAGTAGAAGTGAACTTAAGCAAATAAAAGAGCTCAATAAAATAGTATAGGTATATCATTGAGTAACATAAAATGGATAATATTATCATGCATTCATATATAACCAATTTAATGTAGGTGTATTATAGGGTTAATGGACCTAATAAGCCTAGAAAGGGCATATTGAGCGATTGAGTCTTAGAGGATGTTTGAGTGAGCTTGAAGGGTAAAAAGTGAAAATAAAGGAGATCATAATCAGTTGAGTTCGAAACATGTATTGTAATATGATCATATATTTAAGGTATCTAATTTGGTGGTTGGTTTCCTATGGGGTTAGATCCTCGCAAGATAGATCTTTCACAAAATTAGTTGATTGGGTGCTTAACTAGATAGGTTTTGGAGTTCCTTGTGAAGTTGGTGCTTCACTAAAATTTGGATCTTGAAATTAGAATATTATATTCCATATGAATGGTTTATTAGGTTTTATCCCCCAATAGGGTTTCCCACATATCTCTTGTGTTCTCCTGTGATATGGTTGTTTGTTTATGTATTGATCTTATGTGAATGAATGCTTCATTGAATGGTGAATGTAATTGAAGATTTATTATTATGTAATTGATCCACCCCATCCTAGTAGTAGTTAATTGCAATAATTAATATTATATCAAGACATTTTAATGATTATTGATAGCCTATAGTTGATACTAATGATCTTAAAGTATGATGAGGACTATGTTCATCTTGTTTACAGGGATGGTACTAGAAGAGTTGTCTATAGAGTTAAAATAATGTCATAGGTACCATTTGGTAGCTTAGGACTATATAGAATCTAATTCAAATATCAAACCCAATATTGACAATCTATAATTACTCTAAAGTTAATTTGAGAAAAAGGTATAGGCTAAGGCATTTAAAAATGGCCAATTAGCATTGTAGAAAGTAGTGATCATTTGATTCATGACCTAAAAGTTGATATTAATAGTAGTATTTCAAGTTGATTAAGTCCTTAAATTTTTAAAAAAATAGTTTTGATTGGTAATAGTTCCTAAATTATGGCGTAAAGATGTTTGAGGCCTAAGAAGAGAAGGTAGTTGACTTTGTCTTGATTGAGAAATTTCCTATCTACATTATTTATCTAAGTATGTAATGATCCATGATGATTTTTAATGATGGTTGATAAGAGTAACTTGGTGATCTATTGATCTCTTTCAATAGATGATAAAAGTGCTTGAATAGGTTTCTAAAATCATATTTATCTTGTATATGCTCTAAGGATAGTTAGTTTGGCCCTAGATGTGAAGAATGAATCCCAAAACATGAAATTTAGTGACATGAGGGTTTCAAGTCATTCTATGTTTACAAACCCTAAGGTGTGTGATATTGAAGAAAATAACTATGTTATGATCTGTAAAAACTCAGTTAACATTAGGCAAAGTATGTGTAATGATTCCCTTAGTTTTTATGATGTTGATACTATATTTTTAAGTTCTTGAGTGGTGTTTAAAATTCTAATTTAGAATAGGGGTGTGAAAGAGTTGATGATTGGTCCTCAAGACCAATCTTTTATTAGTAAAATTGGTGTCCTTGAGTTTTAAGGACTAAATATGTTCCAAGAGTTTTTTTTGTCATGTTATATGTGCCTTTCAAGTAAGCATCAAAGTTATATAGGTGATGTTTTCATATAGCATGTTAAAATAATAGTGACTTGAATGAAGAAAGTTGTTATAGTGTTCTTCAAGGCTGTGTCATGAGTTGAAATGTTCTACAGATGTCATGATGACCTCATAAGGTCATAATAAGATAAATTGAATTTTTGTAAGTGCCATGAAAAAATGTAATGGTCTGAAGGTGATTAAAGTTATGTGTGTTTCATAATAGGGTATTGACTATGTGTGGACTATGTTTGAAGAGTTGTTCTCTGAAAAGTTCCATGAGAAGCTTTGATGTCCTTTGTGCATGGAGATGACATCTAAGTCATGTATGATCAAGTTATATGTTGATTGGTCCCTATTTACATATCATGAAGGAGTCAAAAGAGTATCAAAATATTATCAAAATGAATGAGGTATCATAGACCTATTTTGACTATGTGGTTTCTAAGAAGGCATCTTGTAATGGTTTGATCCATGATGGCTTGTGATGATTTAAGATAATCTATTTGTTGGTATGATTACCATAGGTGAGTTGCTTTATCATATTTTAAAGGTGATAATTTCTATTTAATATGTTCAAGAATACTTTTTTAAGGAAGAGAGAGATAGTCCTATTTGTTTTAGGTCTCCATAAGACCTAATGAGGGTATGAGAGATGATGAAGCTTTCTAAGTCAAAGAGAATGGTTTTTGATACCTATGCATAGAAGAGATTCATATAAAATGGAAAAAAAATATATAAAAAGGTTTATTTCATTGTGAGAGGTCATATGGGCCATAAATGCTATTTAGTTGTTTGTTAAGAGGATAAACCTAATTGATTGTGTCTCATTAGGCCTAAAAAGGATCATGAGTTATAAATGTGTATGACCGGTATCAAGTTTATCTTATTTTGATTATTCTTTTATGATAACATGTTCTACGAGATAACTAAAATAGTTTGAAAAGATTGAAGAAAAGTGCATAAACATAGTGGGAGTTTGTGAGAAATTGAGAGTGAAATTTTAGTTGAGGAGCATATGATTGTAAGCTCTATTATTAAACAAGTCCAAGGATAAAGTATAATGAGAAGATGATGAGCTAAAAGTAAGAGCTGAAGAAGGTCTATGGAGTCATCTATCAAAAAATTAGATCAATTACTCTAAAGTTAAGCATTTGATTAGTTTTATTTGGTAACACTATTGAATTTGGAGTGAAATATAATGTGATAGCTATAGATACCCTTTGTCATTAATTCTAAATGGGGAGAAAGACCAGATTGGGAGAAGAGATCTAGTCTTAGGAGAAATGAGCATAATATACTATGGTGTTTTTCCATCAATGACAAAAGGTGATATTATTTCAAGTTGTAATTTATGTCATCTATCTATACAATATAATTAATATTAAATTAATAACAAGAAGATGGATATGGTGTGTATGATTTTCCAAATGATTGACAAATAATGATGTCTTGAAATAATAAGAAGGCTTTGAGCATGGATGTCTAGTTTGATATAAGAAGAAGTATGATATCTCTAGGAAATTAATCTATAGAGGCATAAGAAGATTATTGATGACATTTGAAAATCTATTTGAGGCATTAAAATACCTAGGTATATTTCATAGTATGACTCCAAGAGGTAGAGTACCTAGTAGGTCTATGTGATTAGAATAGAGGCATGACAATGATGATATAGGTATGTATCAGGTTTAAATTATTCAAAATAGTAGTATAATCCTATTAAAATATTTTTTACATGTTTTCAACATGTTAATAATGTTAAAATAACATCTATAGTGGTAGGAAGGTCAAAGTTTGAGGTCTAACCCTTGCATGAAAAACTTAGTATGAAGACACAGGCTTGGTAGATTATTCAAAAGTGAAGCATGTGACCTATGTAAACAAGGTTGGAAGATTAAAAGCCTTTTATTATGTAATTTATAATTAATATTATTTTTTTATTATAATGAAAAAAGTTTCCAAGACAATTCAAGATCCCTGTATGACTGGTGGTTCTAGACCTAACATGCATAAAGACCTATTATAGTCCTAATGGGGGACCAAGGCGAGTTTCCATGGTTTTGGAGCCCATGTGAGAATGTTTTTACATGTGATAGGTTCCTTTCAAATATTTTTACCAATTTTTAGGTCATCAGTTGAATAATAAAGTAAGAAAAATTGTTCTAAGGTCTCTTATACATGCAGATTGAAGGATTCCAAGCTTGAGAAGGAAATTATGATGTTCATTAGCATGTGTGATCATAACATGTGAATTTTATCCTTTTGGGAGATATTTTAAATAATAATAATAATTTTTCAAAGAATTTGGAATTATTTTTAGGTATAAATCTTTATGACCATTCATTAAGAATGTGAACTAGTCTTAAACCCTCTCTAAACCCTCATATTCATTTGATGATGAATATATTTCTAAAAAGTACCTATAATAGTTTTATTGATCAATTTTGATTATTTTATGTTGTATATTACTCCTAAAATCATCTTTATGTGGCTTTAGTTTCTCAAGATAGTGAGCAATAAGTATAGAAATATACTTATTTATGAAGAATTTGATGTTACAGGTAGGGTTGACTAGGTCAATACATGCAAGTAGTTAGAGGTTTAAGGTCAAGACTTGTTATTTATTTCCATGGTTTTTTTTTGGATATTTATTTAATTTATTCAAATCAATTTTTTCACCCAAGATGGCCTATCTAAAATGGCTAAGAGTGAAAATAGTGATAAAAATCTGATCAGAGTGAAAATGTGTTTAGGGATGATTTTTAGATGAATAGGATTGATTCCAATGGTTTGGGATTGTTTTTCAATAATGTTTCCTCCTATAAATGTTTTTTATATTATTTTTAATTCATTTAAAATGGTGAAAATAGTGCTATCAAAATGCCTTGTCTGAGTGGAGATGAATAGTAAAAAAGTAGAGTTCAGATATTGGTCTATACATTCCTTATCTGATATTAGACATTTATATCCATATATTTTAATTTTATATAGGGTTTTTATATGATCATATGAATTAATTGTAATATAGATTAATTTTACCCTAAAGTTTTGGAATTCAAGTTCATATTAACTAGTTCCTAAGGTATAATGACTATTTTAGGTCTGCCATGAGAAATGAAGAAGTGTCATCCCCTATGACATAATTTGATTCATAAAATTTATTTATTATTGTTTTTAAGATTTAAATTAACCATTGATTATTTATTTAAGAAATAAATATATTTTTATGAAGTTATTTTATTGAATCCAAATTAGCTTATCCGACTGTGTATGCATAATGTAAGAGAAAGCTGAGAGATTGGTCTATAATACCAATGGTTGATTTAAAAATAAATTATATATATATATATATATATATATATATTAATGTTGATTATATGTCAAATAAGCATCATTTGAAGTACTAAAACTAGCATTCTATATGACTATGTTTATATGCTACAAGGAGTTTCTTTTTTGCCATATTATAGAAGTTGGGGTGTTTTACAAAGATTTTAAGGATATAATGATCATATATTTTTTATATAAGTCTAAAAATTTAAAATTAATTTTTTTAGACACTCTTTTAATCCCTAATTAAGTGTGAAATGTAAAAGATGCTTGACTATGTTTTTTGAGCTTTCTAGTATAACTAAGTAAGCTTGTTGTAGGGGTATTTTTGGGTGATTGGATCATTTTTATTGATGTGTAATGAATATGGATATGTTATTTAATTAATTAATGATATGTTAATGTGATTTACTCATATATTTACTCTGTGAAGTTGACTATGTGCTTCAGTTTCATGAGACAAACTTTTATATGTTTTAAGGCATAATGGAAAGTAGGCTAAATGGCTTGGTTCAAGAGGAGAGTTGAAATCACAAGTGGTATGGACATACTTGATTTTTATCAAAGTTTTATTTTAATATTTTATGTGTTTTTTTCAATTGTTATTAAAATTTCAATATGGTCCAATGATTTCAAGTGTAACATGTGCCTTGAAGAAGACCTAATTGCCTTAGGTCTCAACTAAGCCTAATGGAGTTTTGGCTTCTATGGGAAATGACAAACCAAAGGATTTATTTTTTATTGTGTTAAAAGTGTATTATGAGATATTTTATGGGTAAATAAATTATTTAATGGATATTTTCCATCCTATATGGGTGCAAGCAAGTATGTGGTATAAATGCAAGGCCTAATAGGCCTATTTGGGTTAGTTAAGTAGAAGTGAACTTAAGTGAAGAAAATAGATCAATCAAAGAGTAGAGGTAGGTCATTGTGGAATATCAGAGGGATCATAGAATAATTAATGTATATCTAACCAATTTATTATAGGTGTATGATAAGGTTAATAGACCTAATAAGCCTAAAAGAGGCATATTGAGAAAGTGATCCTTAGAGGCTATTTCAGTGAGATTGAAGGAAAAGGACTGAAAATAAAGAAGGTATTAATTACTTGAGTTAGAAAAAAGTGTTATAATATGATCAAATATTCAATGTATCTAAGTTGGTGCTTGCTTACCTATGGAGTTGGAGCCTCCTTACAAGAAAGAGCTTACAAAAACTAGTTGAGTGGGTGATTAACTAAGTAGGGCTTAGAGCTCCTTGTGAAGTTGGTGCCTCAATAAAATTTGGATGTTGAAATTATATGAATTTATTCCATATGAATGGTTTAGTGGTTTTTATTTTCCAATAGGTTTTCTCACATATGTCTTGTGTTCTCTTAAGATATGCTTGTTTGTTTATGCATTGATCCTATGTGAATGAATGCTTCATTGAATGGTGAATGAAATTTTATAGTTATTGTTATGAAAATTATTCACCCCCACCTCCTCTTAGTAGATAAGTCTAACAAGTAATTGGTACACTTACTCAAAGGGATGTTTTTCCACCATATATGTAATCAAGCAGATAATATTTATAAATAAAATATATATCATGCTAAAGATATTTGCTAAGATAAACACATATAGATTATTTAAAATAGATGGATAAGATAAAAAAGATAAATATATGTAGATAATTAGGATAAACACACACACACACACACACACACACACACACACACACACACACACACACACACACACACACACACACACACACACACACACATATATATATTGATTAATATTAATTTAAGTTGTTAAAATAATCTCCGATTGTGGGTAGAATAATAAAACATAGATATGGGTCAATGACTATTCTGTATGATCGATGCATATTCAGATGAATCAGTGATGATTCAGATGAATTAATGATGACTCTATATGGATGGATATAAATCTAAGTGTAAGGGATTAAAGGGATATATTAAATTATATAATATGGTTTTAGATGTCTAAGGTTGTTTTAGGTATAAGAGGGATGTTTATTAAAGATAAAAGGGCAAAATAAACAAAACAAAGAAGAATAATAAAGATGCTAATAAAAAAACTTACTTGGACTATGCTACCATCCTTGAATGGGGTTGAGATGGATATTTTGAATTCTAAGATTATTGAAGGCTATCAAGGTCTTTGTTTATAACATAAATTCCATGTAGCATCAACAATAGAGGGAATGGGAATTTCATTAGGTTTCTCTAGTCAAAATCAAATCATTTTCAAAGAGCAACATGCATGTTTATGAAATCCACCCAAGGGATGATACTAGCTTCTATATATCCAATTTAGTCCCTCATATTTCTTTCCCACTGACTTTTCCCTCTACATTTTAAACTAAAATGTTAAGGAAATGATTTTCTTGTCTATGGCATTGTTACTGACATGACATAGGGAGTGGCCCTTTTCAAATAAAATAAATACATCAATTTTTTTTAA
>JARHVA010011040.1:50000-70000 GCA_037957365.1 Torreya grandis
TTAGCATTAATTATGATGAGGACTATGTTCATCTTATTTGCAGTGATGGTGCTTGTAGAGTTGTCTAAATAGTTGAAAGAATGTCAGAGGTACCATTTGGTAGCTTATAAGTACTATAAAAAATCTAATTCAAAGATATAACCCAATATTGACAATTTTATTATACTTTGAAGACATGTTGAGAGAAAAGTATAGGTTAAGGCATTTTAAAATGCTTAGCTAGCATAGTAGAAAGTAGTGATAATTTCATCCATGGTCTAAAAGTTGATACTAATAGTAGTATTTCAACTTGATTAAGTCCTAAAAGAAAAAAGAAAAAAAATTGATTGGTATGATTCCTCAAGTATGACATTAATATGTTCTATGCCTAAGAAGAGAAGGTGGTTGATTGTCCCTTAATTGAGAAATTTCCTATCTACACAATTTATGAGTATGTAATGATCTAAGAAGATCTTTAATGTTGGTTGATAGGAGAAAATTGGAGCACTATTGATCTCCTTGGATAGATGATCAAAGTTATTAAAGATGTTTTTAGATTCATATTTATCCTTTATATGCTTTGAGGATGGATACTTTGGCCCTATATGTGATGAATGAATCCCAAGACATGAAATTTAGTGATATGAGGTTTTCAAGTCATTCTAGGTTTATAAACCCTAAGGTGTGTGATATTAAATTAAAATACTATGATATGATAAATAAAATATTAGTGGAAATTAGGTGGAGTATGTACAATACTTCCCTTAGTTGTTATGATGTTGGTAATACATGTTTGAGTTTTTGAGTGCTGTCTAAAAACTTAGATCAAAATAGGGGTGTGAAAGAGTTGATGATTGGTACTCAAGACCAATGTCTTGTTAATTTTTTTTTTTTCCTTTAGTCATAGAGACTAAATATTCTATAAGATTTATGATTTCAATCTATATGTGCCTTGAAAGTAAGCATCAATGTTCTCTATATTATGTTTTCCTATAGCATGTCAAGATGCTAGTCACTTGAATGAAGAAAGTTGTTATAGTGTTCTTCAAGGCTATATCATGAGTTCAAATGTTCTACAAATGTCATGATGATCTCATAAGGTCATAAGTGGACAATTTTACATATTTTAAGTTCCATGAATATATACAATAGTCTGAAGTAGATCAAATTTTTGTGTGTTTCACAAAAGGGTATTGAATATTTGTGGATAGTGTTTGAAGAGTTCCACGAGAAGCTTTAGTGTCTTTTGTGCATGGATATGTCATTTAGATAATATATGATAAATTTATATGTTTTTTGGACCCTATTTACATATCATGAAGGATTAAAAAGAGTATCATAAGATTTTCAAAGTGAATGAAGTCTCATAGACCTATTTTGAATATATGGTAGCCAATAAGGCATTTTGTATTAGTTTGAGCCATGATGGCTTATGAGGATTCAAGATAAGTTATGTTGGTATGAGGAGAATAGGTGAGTTGTTTTATCATGTTTCAAAGGTGATCATGTCTATTCAAGATTTTCAATAAGACTTTGTTAAGCAAGTGAGAGATAGTCCTATTTGTATTAGTTCTCCATGAGACCTAATGAGGGTATGAGAGCTAATGGATATTTCTAAATGAAATAAAATGGTTTTTGGATATTTATGCATGGATAAGACTCATATAAAATTGAATCAATGTATATGAAATTTTTTGGTTCATTGAGAGATTTTATATGGTCCATAAATGCTATTTAGTTGTTTGTTAAGAGGATAGACCTAACTGATTAGGACTCACTAGGCCTAAAGAGGAGAATGAGTTATAAAGGTATATTAATATCCTCAAGTTGATCTTATTTTGATTGTTTCTTTATGTTAACATGTTATAATAGACAACTTAGATAGTTTGAGAAGCTTAAATAAAAGTACATAAATATAGGGGGAACTTGTGATCAATTGATAGTTCAATTTCAGTTGAGGAGCATATGATTGTGAGCTATATGAGTAAATAGGTCCAAGGATTAGGTAGCAAGAGAAGATGATGAGCTACAACGTAAGAGCTGAGGAAGGTCTATGGATTTATGTGATAGAAAAAATAGATTGATCACTATAAAGGTATGAATTTGATAAATTTTATTAAGTAGCATTATTAAGTTGGAGTGAAAGACAAGGTGGTAACTATAGAGACCCTTTGTCGTTAATATAAAAGGGGGAGAAATACTAGATTCGGAGAATAGATCTAGATTGAAGATAAATGAGAGAAATCTACTATGGTTTTAGCCATCAATGATAGAGTGGGATATTATTTTAAGTTATCATTGATGTCATGAGTCTATGAACTATTAGTATTGTCAAAGGAAGTAAAAGAAGATGGTTATGGTGCATATGAGTCTCCATATGATTGATAAAGAATGATCTCTTCAAATAATAAGAAGGCTTTGAGCATGGATGTTTAGTCTAATACAAGAGGAAGAATGATGGCTCTAGGAGATAAATATATAGAGGCATAATAAAATTACTAAGTACATTTGAACATGTAGTTGAGGCATTAAACTACCTAGGTATGTTTCATAGTATGACTCCAAGAGGTGGAATACCTAGTAGGTCTATGTGATTAGATTATAGGTATGAAAATGATGATATAGGTATGTACGAGCTTGAAATTTTAAAAATAAGTTATATAAGCCTATTAAAGGATGTTTGACATCCTTTCAACATGTGAATAAGGTTTTAAAAACATCTAAAATGGAAGTAAAATCAAATTTAAGGTCTAGCCCTTGCATGAGAAACTTAGTATGAAGATGCAAGCTTGGTATCTTTTTGAAAAGAGAAGCATGAGACCTATGTGAACAAGGTTAAAATATTATGATCCTAGTATGATGTCATTTGACATGAATATTAGATGTTCATTATTATTCAAGAAGTTTCATTATAGATACCTAGTGTATTAAATAAATATACTTTGAGTAAGTGTTTCTATATGATTTTCGCTTTCACATTCAAAAAGGAAATGAGAAACTAAGATAAATGGTCTAGGGTTAGATGTTACCCGGATGAGGTCTGTGCACCATTATCCAGACGATGTAGGGAATCCTCTTTGGTTGTGGAGGATGACACCTATAGAAGAAAGAGACTAAAACAAAGAAGGTGTTAGATGAGAAGATGGTGGGATGTCAAGCAAAAGCTTGATCCTAGAAGTATAAAGACTTCCTTGAGGGACGTCAATCCACTGATTGATAAAAATAATGTCTGATAAAAGGCAGAATGATAAAAGACTGAAATGATTAAAAATTGAAACAAAAATAGAGGCAAATGCTTACCTGAATGTTGTTGTTGGTCTGGTCACAGTTGCTGACATCGGTTAGTCTGCTGACGTCAGTTGTCAAGGTCTGCCAACGTTAGTTAGTCTACCAACATCGATGGAGGCAGTGGTCTCTATGGTTGGCATCGGTAGGGGCAATAGTCTTTGGATGAGGTCTAGACGGGTTTTATGGTCTGTGGATGGGTCTAAGAAGGGCTCTGGCTCTGGTTGGATGCTCTATGCAGGGTCTTTGCAGGCATAAAGAATGGTCTGAAAGGGGGACCAAATAAAAGATAGAGGCAACAGGGAAGAGAGAGTGGTCTAGAAGGGATCTGTGGTCTGGTTGATAGTGTGGCTTAGAAGCAATAAATAGAAAACTAATTATAGAGACATTCTAAGCTATTGAAATGACATAAAAGAAGAATACTTACCTCTTACCTGTTGAAGAAGAAGTGTAGGAGGCTTGGTTGCTGATGTACCTATTGTTGATGCTGAGTAGAGTAACTGATGTAGAGTCCCTGCTTGCTGTGTGCCTGAGAGAGGAAGGGAGAGGTCTAGTACCTACAACCAAAGGATTAGCAGTCGGGAGAGAAGAGGATTGATTGATTCACTGATCAGGTCTGTGATTGTCATTCTGGCTAGGGAGAGAGATTGAGAGAGAGACCAAAAATACCTTCGTGCTAGTCTTAAACAACTGACGTTGGTGATCTTGCCGGCATTGGCTGATAGGTAACTGACGCCAATAGCTAGAATAATGGCAAAAAGGCTAAAATTAGCCTTTCGCCCATTCTTCCAACTGCCTGGGTCAATTGGTCATGCAAAAATAGTCGAAGGTGGATAAATAAATGTGAGGATTAGTGGAGGAGAAGTTGAAATAGGTCATAGGGTGATAAATGAGGGTATCCAAGTGTAAAGAATCCAAGGAGAGGAGAGGTGGCATGGGTGAGGGAGAGGGAATTATTAATTCAAAATAGATAATTATTTTAAATTAATAAGACATAGGTGGGTTAGGAATGGTTAGAAGTGGAACAGGATGAAAGGGGACCAAGGGGGAGAAAAGGGGAGGAAGACCAAGGAGTAGACATGATTTCGATGTCTACATTTGCCCCTTTTTGTCTTGTTGGTTGTTCTGGACGAACTGCAAGACAAAAATAGGAGTTGGTTGCCCTAGGTGTGGGATAAGGTTGATTTTGTCTTGTTGGTTATTCGAATGAACTACAAGACAAAAATAAGAGGAGTTGGTTGCCTCGATTATGGGATCACGTATTCCCCCTCAAAGTGGGAGTTGAGGGAAGGGATCCTGAAGTCGGGTGCCAATTTGATAGAGAGATGGATAGAGAGGGTGAGTGTGAATGCTATAATAGTCTTGATTGCATGTATACCACTTCACGAGATGGTCAAGTCAAATTGTCACAAGTCAAGGGTCGAGGAGTACAAAAATTGAAGTAATCAGGCACTAACATTTGGTTGTAGCTGATCAGGTCATTCAATCTAAGCTGAAGCTCCAATGGTCATCATGTTTTAGGTATCCCAGGCTCAAGAAGTGCTCTTGGAAACACGAAAATGTCACAAGTAGTGGGGATCAACTGACTTGTGATCCTATACTTGTGAGGGTTGAAATATGGGTTGCAAACAATTTTGCTAACCATTCATGAGGTAGCATACATGCAAAAACAACCAAGGCAACATTTGTCTTGGAAGTGGTCAGAGGAGATAGGCGTGATCTCTAAGGTTGTGGTCGAGGCAGGTTGAGATAGATAGCTGGTCAAATGAATGGATGGACGAAAGAATGTGGCCGAGCTAACCCTAGAAGATGCTATGTCAACTGAGTGCTACCTACATAGCCCCAATTTTAGGGGCCTCAGGCCAATGTAGTTCTCCCTAAAAGGGAGGAAGAGGGTCAAAGGTATGGGTTGGTCTTGGTCGAGGTCAAGTCATGGTCAAAGGTCAAGAGATTGATCAAAAATAGAATGGTTTGTCCATCAGGGAGATGAACAAATGGATGTGGTCAAGCTAACCTCAGAGGATGTCATGTCATCTGAGTGCTGCCTACATAGCCCCGGTCTTAAGGCGTTAGACTAATGTAGTTCAGACGAAGAGACAAAGTGGTTGATGATTGGTTTGGTCATGTGTTGAAATGATGAGGATAAAATGATGTTATAGCCTTTTCCAAATGGTGTATTCTGTAACATTGGTCAGGGTTTTTCATCCCTAGCAACTATCCATATTAGGTGATGGATGTTTGCTAAAAATGAAATGAGTCTATTTATGCTTCAGCAAGTAATGGTTTATGCTTGACATAAATTGTGTAGTCGATAGTTTCCATGTGTATTGGTGTCCATAAAAACTAGTGTGAGTAGTCTATGTGAGTGGTCTAAAAAGGGTTAGGTTGATTTTGTTGGGGGATCAAACCAACAATAGATTACAATTGTGACAGCAATAAATGCGGAAATAAATTAGATAGATAAGTAACTGAAATGATAAATAGCACAGAACAAGATATACAAGAAAACACCCTGAAAACTTGTATTGAAACTCTTTACAATAGGAATACAATTGAAGAAACTTCGTTCTTCCACACCTCTCTCATATGCACACAAGATCTCTCACTAGATCTCTATTCCTCAAGAGTTCTCTCTCAAGTACAATCAAATCCAACAACCTGGATTGATGCAACTCAGTACTGTCCTTCAAACATTCACAATGTTCTACTCTTACAGTTCTACTCTTCAACTGCCTAAGCTAAGAAGATCTTTCCTACATATAGAAAAATAGGAAACTTGAGCATGCTCTTACAACAAAATAGTTAAGCCTCTTCAACAAGGGCTCTAAAAATAGTAATGCTAATAATAGAGACACAAGCTTGAGTCCACGACTCAAACTTATCATGCAAACACTCGCTTCTGTCCACGGAAATAGATTTCTAGACACGCAGGTAACCGACATCAGTTCCTACCTGTTCACCTGTGACCATCACCAGCCGACCCTACTACCGATGTCAGTGCCTCTATAACTGCAACTGACCGATGTCAGTCGCTCCTGACCGATGCCAGCGTCTGTGTAGACCCGAACCTGTTTTGTATGCTCCTTGGTGAAGCTTTTAGCTCCACACCCTAACAATCTCCCACTTGGAGATAAACCAGCTGCACCAGTACCTGTACAGCAACATCTTCTAGCTCCTCCATCTTCAACTCAATCATGAAGACCAATATAAGTTGAATGAAGATTCAACTTCTCCTTCGTAACCGACTTTGTTAGCATATCAGCAGGATTCTTGTCTATATGGATCTTCTCCAGCTTCAACTCACCATCTTCCAATACCTGCCGTATGAAGTGGTACCTTAGCTGTATGTGCTTGGTTCTTGAGTGAAAAGCTGAGTTCTTAGCTAAATGGATTGCACTCTGACTGTCACTATACAATCTACAACTCCCATGCTCCCTTCCAAGCTCTTCCATGAACCATGTCATCCATATCATCTCCTTGCTAGCTTCTGTGGCTGCAATATACTCTGCTTCTGTAGTTGACAAGGCAACAACCTTCTACAACTTAGATATCCAACTAACCGCCATTCCACCTATAGTAAAAACATAACCTATAGTGCTTCTTCTGCCATCCAAATCCCCTGCCATATCTGAATCTACATAACCATGTAGAGAAGTATCTGAACCTCTATAGCACAAGTGTCTACTGCTGGTTCCTCTCAGATATCTAAGGATCCATTGAACCGCCTTCCAATGTTCCTTACCTGGATTGGCCATATACTTACTTACAACTCCCACTGCTTGGGCAATATCAGGTCTAGTACACACCATTACATACATCAAACTTCCTACTATGGAAGAATATGGAACCTTACTCATGTAATCTACCTCATCATGTGAATTGGGACATTGTTCTTTACTCAACTTAAAATGTCCAGCCATAGGTGTACTTACCAGTTTTACATCCTGCATATTAAACCTCTCTAACACCTTGTTCACATAATCTTCTTGAGACAATATCAACCTGTGGTTTTTCCTGTCTCTCTTAATGCTCATGCCAAGGATCTTCTTAGCTGCTCCCAAATCCTTCATAGCAAACGTTTGAGCTAACTTCACCTTAAGCTCTGAGATATCCTGCATGTGAGACCCTGCAATCAGCATGTCATCTACATACAACAATAGAATAATATATCTACCATTATCAAATCTCTTGAAATACACACAATGGTCTGATTGACACCTACTGTAGCCATGCTCAGTCATAAACCTATCAAATTTTAAGTACCATTGCCTTGGAGCTTGCTTGAGGCCATACAAGCTTTTCTTTAACCTGCACACAAACTTCTCCTTACCCTTGACCTCAAAACCTTCTGGCTGTTCCATGTATATTTCCTCATCCAAATCTCCATTAAGAAACACTGTCTTAACATCTAGCTGCTCAAGATGCAAATCCTCAAAAGCAACCAAAGACAATACAACCCTTATAGAAGTCATCTTAACAACAGGAGAAAAAATCTCACCAAAGTCAATACCTAGCTTTTGTGCAAATCCTTTTACCACTAATCTGGCCTTATATCTCATCTGTCCATCCTCACTTTCCTTCAACCTATAGGTCCATCTGTTCTTCAGTGATCTCTTACCAGCTGGCAATTCAACCAAATCCCATGTTTGGTTCTCTCTTAAGGACTCCATCTCCTCAACCATGCCACGCTCCCACTTACTCCTGGACTCCACCTGTAATGCTTCTTCAAAACTCTCTAGTTCTCCACCATCGGTTAGCAATAAATAATATAAGGAAGGAGAATATCTAATTGGAGGCTTACTTACCCTTTCAGACCTCCTGGTGGGTGTCTTGGACTCATTCTCAACAATCTGTCCACCCAAATTTTCTGACAGTGACCGACCTCGGCCACCTGTAGACCTGTCACTAGCCGACGTCGGTTCTGCCTAACCGATCTCGGTGCCTGGTCTGTCGACGTCAGTCTCTGTATGACTGACATCGATTTCTATACTGTCGACGCTGATTCCTAATCTGTCGATGTCGGTCTCTGTGTTTTCCTGTAAGTGATTATTTCTTTTTCCCACGAGCTCATTTTGGACCATAACTTCGTCCAATTCACTATTGCTCTGCCCAGATTGATCTAGCTTCCTTATCTAATCACTGTACATCACTCTTTCGTTGAAAACAACATCACGACTCCTGATTACCTTGTTAGTTTCTAGATTTTAAAATCTGAAACCAAAATCATCTGAGCCATAGCCAATAAACGTGCACCTCATAGACTTAGCATCAAGCTTCTTTCTATTTTCCTTATCTATGTGCACAAAGGCTTCACTACCAAAAACTTTGAGATATGAGAGATCTACCTTTTTACCTGTCCATGCCTCTTCTAGAATTCCACCATCCAGAGCTGTAGAGGGTCCTCTGTTAATCAGGTACACTGCGATGTCAACTGCTTCTACCCAAAACTCTAAGGATAACCCTGCATGTAATCTCATACATCTTGCATGCTCCATGATAGTTCTGTTCATCCTTTCAGCAATACCATTCTGTTGAGGTGTCCTTGGAACTGTCCTTTGCCTTCAGATTCCGTGAGTGTAACAATACCAGTTAAACTTAAGACTGCAAAACTCACCGCCATTATCAGATCTCAAGCACTTTAATCTTCTGCCTGTTTCATTCTCAACCATAGCTTTCCAAATCTTACAAGTCTCAAAAACATCAGATTTATTTTTAATACAGTAGATCCATACATTTCTTGTGGCATCATCTATGAATGTAACATAGTACCGTGATCTGCCAATAGAGGCTACCTGAGCTGGTCCCCACACGTCTGTGTGAACAAGCTGCAACTTCTGCCTTTTCTTAGTAGACCCAGTCTTGAGAAAACTAACCCTTTTCTATTTTCCAAATACACAATGCTCACAAAATTCTAGATCCATACTTTTCAAATCTGAAAGCAAATTACATATCACAGTGGAGGCCAGACTCAGTCTTATGGACCCAAGAGCCTTTCTGTCAAGAACTTCCCATTCTTCATCCTCCATGTCCTTGGGCTTCTTTGTTATCCCACCTAACGGTAAGTAAAGATCCTTCTGATATAGATAGTCCTCTATCTGCATTCTCCAATGTTGGTAGTTCTTGCCATTAAACTTTTCCATTCTCAACTTACTTTTTTCTACCATTGCTTCTCCCACTCAAACAGAAATCCCTGCAGAAACCCCTGTGAGCAACCTGTAATCCAAACACACTACATAGATCTGAACCACCTGTTAGTGAACCTGTAACCAAGGCTCTGATACCACTTGTTGGGGGATCAAACCAACAATAGATTACAATTGTGACAGCAATAAACGTGGAAATAAATCAGAGAGATAAGTAACTGAAATGATAAATAGCACAGAACAAGATATACAAGAAAACACCCTAAAAACTTGTATTGAAACTCTTTACAATAGGAATACAATTGAAGAAACTTCGTTCTTCCACACCTCTCTCAGATGCACACAAGATCTCTCACTAGATCTCTATTCCTCAAGAGCTCTCTCTCAAGTACAATCAAATCCAACAACTTGGATTGATGCAACTCAGTACTGTCCTTCAAACATTCACAATGTTCTACTCTTACAGTTCTACTCTTCAACTGCCTAAGCTAAGAAGATCTTTCCTACATATAGAAAAATAGGAAACTTGAGCATGCTCTTACAAAAAAATAGTTAAGCCTCTTCAACAAGGGCTCTAAAAATAGTAATGCTAATAATAGAGATGCAAGCTTGAGTCCACAACTCAAACTTATCATGCAAACACTCGCTTCTGTCCACGAAAATAGCTTTCTGGACACGCAGATAACCGACGTCGGTTCCTACCTGTTCGCCTGTGACCGTCACCGGCCGACCCTACTGCCGATGTCGGTGCCTCTGTAACTACAACTGACCGACGTCGGTTGCTCCTGACTGACGCCGGTGTCTGTGTAGACCCGAACCTATTTTGTATGCTCCTTGGTGAACCTTTTAGCTCCACACCCTAACAAATTTGGTGTGACAAATGATGTAGTTGAATGTGACCAAAGTGTAGCCAGAAAGTGAAAGGCATAATCGCCTTTTCATTGACAAGGACCAAAATAGATAACATAGATAGGGGTTGTTAGAACAAAGAGCCCCATTCATGCATTACATCGTTGACCATGGGTTGTGTTAGAGAAGTAATCGAATCACTCTGATATTTAAAATGAGCTCAAAATCCCTTGAGTAGGTGATGTGATATGTGAGGAGAGGGTAGCCCCTTTTAGTAGGGATAACTTTGCCCCTTTTAATAGGAGACCCTGAGACGACTACAAGCCAAGTCCATGACCCAGTGTTTTTTTTTGAGCAGACTGATCAATGCGGGAAGTCTACATAGAGAGGTCATGTTGTTTTACTTGGTGGTCATATATGTGAAGCTGATCGATGCGGGAAGCTTTTGAAAGAGTGTTGTTTGTAACAAGATTTAGTCATAGCCAACCTTCGAGGGAGTGGTCTAAATTTTTCTTTGTATGCTTTTGATATGTCTTGGCCTAGCTGTCCTTCAAGGGAGTAGTCTAGTAATACAGCAATTATGTAGCTGTCCTTCGAGGGAGCAGCCTACATTTAGAGTTTTATGACCTTTGATATGTTAGGTATCCCATTTTGATATGTTTTGTTGACTGAATTTTTAGCCATGGATGAGCCTCTAGAGGTTTAAGGGTTCTTTTTTATTAAGACAAAGCATTCATGCTTGACAAAAAGGGTTGACTAATGTTGGGAAAAAGGGTTGAAAGGAATAGGAATGAAAATGATAGGGGGTTGCTCAAGGGATGAGCTCAAGTAAAATTTCAAGTGATTGAGTACTCGACTAACAATAGAATTGTCAAGGATGCAAGGCATAAAGGGCTCAGGTTCTGATAAGTCCCTAGTCTATGCTTGTGTATTGATGATAAGGTTCGAGTCAATTAGGAGCAGATTTGCCCCATTTTCCTCTTTCCAGATTGGTCACATGTTGATTGATGTTGGATGGTTGGTTGGTTGATGATTAAGAGGTTGGTGTCAGGTCGATGGTTGGTCAATGGTCAGTTGAATGTCTTGATGAAAAGGTTGGTTGATGTTTGGTTAAGACTAGTTGAGGTCATGATTAACAAGGTTGGTTGATGTTTGGTTGAGGTCGGGTTGAATGTTTGGTCAAGGTCGGGTTGATGCTTGTTTGGTCGAGGCATGGTCGAGGCTTGGTTGAGGCCTAGTCAAGGTTTAGGATTAAAAGAGTGATTGATATTTGGTAGAGACTGGGTTGAAAGGTTGGTCGAGGCTTGGATGAATGTTGAATTCCCCCAGCAGCTAGGGAGAATATTTGATAGATTGGTCAAGGTCGGTTGAGGCTTGGTGGTCAGATTGACTGTGTTGATGTCGAATAAGGGGGTTAAAGGCGGTAAAGGGACCATAGTCTAGCATGGAGATCCCGATTTAGGTGATGAGGTTTGAGAAGAATGGGTTGATGTTGATGATTTGTCGAAGGGGTGGTCAAGAGGATCTTTGATGAGAAGGGCATCCTTTTTCAGGCATTGACGAGTGACAGCTTTAAGAGCACAACAACACTCAGTGTCATGTCTCAGAGTGTGGTGATAGTGACAGAATTTAGAGTTGTTGAACCAAGATGGTCTTGATCTGAGAGTTGATGAGTGGGGCGGTGTTGAAGGTTTGTTGATAATATGGTCAAGAAGAAGGGTGTCTTTCTCCAAACATTGGTGAATGACAACCTTGAGGGCACAACAATGCTCAGTGTCATGCCCAGGCGTGCAATGATATGCAAAAATCTGAGTGTCATTGAACTAGGGCAGTTTTGGTTTGAGAGATTGATATGGTTTAAGAAGTGGGAGATTGATGCAAGAAGACTACAACAATTGCCATAACAGCAAGGCATAAGAACCTGCTAATGGGTCTATGTGTCTTATTATAGTGGGGGTTGATGACTTTGGTTTGAGAGGCGTAAGAGGAGTTAGTCGTACCATCATTCTCTTGGGTGGTGTAGCCACACGTGTAGATGGCACTTTGGTGGTGATAGGTGTTGGATGTTTTGAAGGAGATATATGTTTGATGGGTAAAAGGGATGATGGAGGCGATTTGCCTCTATGAAGTATGGGAGTAGGAAGCACTCCTATTAAAGTGGATGGATGCAGACCCAAAATTGAAGGTAATGATGAATGTGGGGGAGGAATTCTCTAGTGTGGTTTAGTGGCCTTCTTTGGTTTGGGTTGAGGGCCACCATTGTGCGAGGTGAGGTTAGATACGGGTTTGGGTTCTGATGTGGATGGAGGTGAGTGAGATGTAGCAATCTTAGGCAAAAGGCAAGAGGAAACCATGATTGTGTCTTCCTTAGTCAAAATGGGTGAAGAGACTGGTTCCTCTCTTGGTGGAGAAGAAATAGGAGAGTGTGGCTCCTTAAGAGGGTAGAGGGCAGGGATGATTGTGCCTTCAACTTGTGGTTGAGGAGTAGGTAAGGTAGGGTCCTCCATTGGTAGTAGGGAGGATGAAAGTGGGGCAAATGGCATTGGTATGGTCGAAGCGTCCTCCAATATAAGAGAGGTCAATGGAGGACTAATAGGAGAAGAAGATTCTTCTACCTGTGGAAGAGATTGGTCAGGGATAAGAGAAGAGACAGTGTTGACTATGCATATGTTATGCTCATGAGAGCTATCGGCCACAGTCTGGACATTGTCTTGATTAGGAGGGTGGTTAGGAAAGGGTTGTCTAAAGATGTTGATATTTTGATTGGGTGGGGCATTCGGGTTGTCAGAGACAAGATCCCCCTTATCTAGCATGTCTTGAATGATGTTTTTGAAGGTTCGGCAATTGTTGATGTCATGGTTGTGGGCGCGATGATAGTGACAGAAGTCGGCCTCCCTATACCATGTAGGGAGGGCTTTTGAAGGGTCAAATTGAGGTGGTCAGATTAGAGGGAGATTGAGGACCCCCTATTTGACAAGTTTTTTCAAAATGGAAGCGTATGATTCTCTAAGTGGAGTGTATGAACGCTAGATGTACCATTGTTGGAATTGTTTGGTGATGCTTTGAGATGTTGAAGGTTGAGATTGATTAGTTGTTGTTGAGGATGGTGATCTAATGACCATAGTGTTTGCCACTCCTTTATACTTTGAGTGGGTAGAAGAAGAAGGTCTGGAATAAGAAGGGTCATTGGTTTTTGCATTAGTATTACGCAATTTGACCTTATCTCTTCAATGGCATGGAGTTCAAGCTTTCAGGCCATGGTGAAAGCTTCATCGAAAGTGTGGAATGTCTAAACCTGCAAGGTGGATGAGATGTGCCTGGCACATGCTCGAGAAAAGATCTCGATGAGCTCAGGTTGAGGCAAAGAGAAGGAGAGTTGGTTGATCAAGCCTCTCCAATGGGTAACAAAATTGACTATAGATTCGTTGTCAAATTGCCTGATAGAGTAGAGGTCTGTGATTGAGACTTTTTTGGTGATATTGATTGAGAAATGGTCAAGGAATAATTGGGTGAGTTGAGTGAATGAAAAGATAGAATCTCTGGTAAGAGAGCTATACCAGTCAAGGGCGGGGCTAGAAAGTGACATGGGGAACGTGCGTAGAAGTAACACATCATCATGGGCTATGAGATAACAAGCATGTCTGAATGCTCATAGATGTTGTTGTGGGTCTTCCTTACTTTTAAAGTGAGTAAATTTAGGAAGCTCCCACTGGTTTGGGTATGGTTGGATTGGGATGGAGGGATGAATGGGTTCGTTGCAAATTTGGTCATATGAGAGAGCATTGCTTGAATCGAAAATAGAGGCTTCAAGACTAGACATTTTAATCCATTAGCATTTTGATGAGATCTACTGATGGATTTGAAGGTGGGGCACCCCCTAGGTTGCAAGGCACTTGGAAGGTGCTAGAAGGGGCATATGACATAGTTGGTTGTGCTTGTATGGGCGCAACGTATTGATAACTAGTCATTATGACAGAAGTGGAGGCTAAGGGTGGTTGGGTAGAAGGCATGACTAGGCTCAATGTTGCCATGGGAGGTTGGATAGTGGTAACATTGGCCAATGGATGAGTAGCCACCCTGGTGTTGATAGGGGTGAGGGTAGGCGGAATAGAAACAACTAGGTTTTAGAAAGGGGTAGAGGTTTGTTGAATGGTCTACAGTTGATGGGGGGCCAAAACCCCAATGGAAGTGGGCCTAGAGATGGAAGGAGAGGCCATACTTAGAAGGTTGGTCATGGGCTGGTTATTAGTCAAGGTGATAACTTGGGTGTCTATGGGTTGAACCACATATGTTGTCGATACGACTGTTGTCTCGACTAAAGAGGTTGGCATCCCATAGATCGGGTTGCCTAAGGAGTCTCACGTTCGGCTTCGTACGAGATAATGTTGTAGGGCTTTGACATTGAGGTCCAAGAATCTTTTGAAATCTTGGTCCCCTTTAGGGACAATGGGGGTCTGAGTCAGGGTCAGTCGAGTTGGAGTTCGTTCGGTCTCTGAATGAAACTCCATTAAGGGAATAGTTATGGATGGGGAAGGCGGAAGCAGTTGATGCCTTACGTGGTCGACAAGAGCCTTGGTTTGACTGTGAGTCAAAACCATTCAAGGCAAATAGGTTTAGGTTTCAAAAATTATGTTTTTTTAGTCTCAAAAAACTAGAATGGGTGCTGGACAGCAAGAAAGTCAGGTTTTAGACTTGCTATTTAAGGAAAAGAATTTTGGACAGTGACTGATGTCAGTATAAAAAGCGATGTCAGTGATACAGGCTACCGATGTCGGTCAGATGACCGATGCCAGTGAATAAATGTTACCGATGTGTTTTCCAGACACTCAAAAAATTTAAAAATTTTTAGAAAGAAGAAAACATCGTCACTAGCTCAAACAAGCAGATAAGAACAGAAAAGATGAAGAACACAAGCAGATCCCTAGCGTTAAATCCCTAGGAATAAATTATTAGGATCATGTTGGCTTATGCCTTAGAATGTGTTTGGGAGGTTGGCTTGTAGAGCAGGTCCTAGAAGAAGTAGTCTATGGTTGGTTTTGGGTTAGTTTAGGTGCTCAAGAGTCTATGTTAGGTTCTGTACTTGGCCTGGTTCTAAGGAGCAAGTTCCCCTCACTTCACGAGCCTAGTGATAAGCTGGTCTCGCTTAGCCAAAATATACTTCCCCTAGAGATTATCCTCTGCCAGAGAATAGAGTGGGCTTTCCCCTTGGTAGTGAAGTCCAAGTGGGATTGCCGAGATGAGTAAGGTATTCGCTGGGTGATGAAATCCTAGTTGGGCCTTGTCTTAGGTAAGTTTTGATGTTTGATTTATGCAAGTGATTTGGTTGTGTAACATAAGTGATCTACGGTTAATTCATGATGTGGTTATTAATTACTAGATGTGGACTAAGTATGCAGTCAAGAAAAAATGAAATGCAATGTGTTTTAAGCCCAAGTTGAAATGTGAATTCGAATGTAGACAAATAGAGAAGAGGTTGAAGAGTATGACTTTGACTAGTCTAAGATGCAAGAAAAGAAAGAACAAGAATGATTCTTTTTAATTTTTTGCTGATAGCGTCTTTTGGAAGAGATAGAAGAAAGAGATGAAAAGGAGAGACCTAATGCACCTAGATGAAAAGAAATAAAGTGACCCCAAGGAAGACCCTAGTGTCCCACCAGGCATGCTAGAATGTTTTTATACAATTTTCGCTTTCACATTCAAAAAGGAAATGAGAAACTAAGATAAATGGTCTAGGGTTAGATGTTACCCAGATGAGGTCTGTGCACCATTATCCTAATGACGTAGGGACTCCTCTTTGGTTGTGGAGGATGACACCTATAGAAGAAAGAGACTAAAACAAAGAAGGCGTTAGATGAGGAGATGGTGGGCTGTCAAGCAAAAGATTGATCCCATAAGTACAAAGACTTCCTTAAGGGACATTAACCCATTGATTGATAAAAATAATGTCTGATAAAAGGTAGAATGATAAAAGACTAAAATGATTAAAAACTGAAACATAAATAGAGGCAAATGCTTACCTGAATGCTGCTGTCAGTCTAGTCACAGTCACCGACGTCGGTTAGTCTACTGACATCGGTTGTCAAGGTCTACTGATGTCAGTTAGTCTACCGACATCAGTGGAGGCAGTGGTCTCTATGGCTGGCGTCAGTAGGTGCAATAGTCTTTGGATGAGGTCTGGATGGGTTTTATGGTCTGTAGACGGGTTTGAGAAGGGGTTTGGCTCTAGTTAGATGCTCTGTACAGGGTCTTTACAGGCAAAAAGAATGGTCTGAAAGGGGGACCAAATAGAAGACAGAGGCAATAGGGAAGAGAGAGTGGTCTGGAAGGGATCTATGGTCTGGTTGATAGTGTGGCTTAGAAGCAATAAAGAGAAAACTGATTACAGAGACATTCTAAGCTATTGAAATGACATAGAAGAAGAATACTTACCTCTTGCCTAATAAAGAAGAAGTGTAGGAGGCCTGGTTGCTAATGTACCTATTGTTAATGCTGAGTAGAGTAACTGATGCAGAGTCCCTGCTTGTTGTGTGCCTGAGAGAGGAAGGGAGAGGTCTAGTACGTGCAGCTAAAGGATTAGCAGTCAGGAGAGAAGAGGATTGATTGATTCACTAATTGGGTCTGTGATTGTCATTCCAACTGGGGAGAGAGATTGAGCGAGAGACCAAAAATTGCCTTCGGGCTAGTCTTAAGTAACTGACGTCAGTGATCCCACTGGCATCGACTAATAGGTAACTGACATCGGCAGCTGGAATAATGGTAAAAAGGCTAAAATTAGCCTTTCACCCATTCTTCCAACTGCCTGGGTCAATTAGTCATGCAAAAATGATCGAAGGTGGATAAATAAATGTGAGGATTAGTGGAGGGGAAGTTGGAATAGGTCATAGGGTGATAAATGAGGGTATCCAAGGGTAAAGAATCCAAGGAGAGGAGAGGTGGCATGGGTGAGGGAGAGGAAATTATTAATTCAAAATAGATAATTATTTTAAATTAATAAGAAATAGGTGGGTTAGGAATGGTTAGAATTGGAATGGGATGAAAGGGGACCAAGGGGGAGAGAAGGGGAGGACGACCAAGGAGTAGACATGATTTTGGTGTCTACATTTGCCCCTTTTTGTCTTGTTGGTTGTTCTAGACAAACTGCAAGACAAAAATAGGAGTTGGTTGCCCCACGTGTGGGATAAGGTTGATTTTGTCCTATTGGTTGTTCGAATGAACTGCAAGACAAAAATAGGAGGAGTTGGTTTCCCTGATTATGGGATCAGGCATGACATCTCCATCATCCAAAAGAACAAAAATGATTCTTTTTAATTTTTGCTGATAGTGTCTTTTGGAAGAGATAGAAGAAAGAGATGTAAGGAGAAACCTAATGCACCCTATATGAAAAGAAAGAAAAGAACCCAAAGAAGACCCTAGGGTCCCACCGGGCGTGCCACAATGTTTATATATGATTTTCACTTTCACATTCAAAAAGGAAATGAGAAACTAGGATAAGTGGTCTAGGGCTTGTATGTACCTGGATGAAGTCTTGCGCACCAAATTCAAATGATAGAAGGAACTCCTCTTTGGTTGTGGAGGATGACACCTGTAAAAAAAGAGACTCAAACAAGAAAATGGTTAGATGGCTAGAAAGTGGACTGCCAAGCGAAAGCTTGGTCCTCGATGTGGAAAGACTTCTCGGGGGATGACAGTCCACTGATAAAAGCAAAATATTGATAGAAATAGAAATGATAAAAACTGAATGAAATAAATGAAAGCAAATGTGTACCTATTATGAAACAGTCTACTTTCCACAGTCGTCGATGTTGGTGGTTCTGCTGGCATCAGTCAAGGAAGGTCACCAATGTCAGTTAGTTTGTCGATGTCGGTAGGGGCAATGGTCGAGGTCGATCGGGGAAATGGCCTGGCACACATTTTAGGGCTAGTTTCAAGGTAGTCTGGTCAATCAGATTGGTTTGTAGAAGACTCGGTGATAGTCTGAGGGTTTGTGTAGGGTGGTAAGACAGTAGATAAAATCTTTAGGGAGGGCTAAGGCAGAGGATATGTTGTCAGAAAAAGGGGTAAAATGTAGGAAAAAGGCCTCTTAGCCTTTTCGAGAAGAAGTTTAGTCAGGTCGATCAGAATGGTCTTGGGAGGGTCTATAGGACTCTGATAACTTATGCTGAGTTGATTGGATAGAGAGTATTTTCTGAAGAGAGACTAAATGGGTGACAGAGGCAAAAAGGAGGATAAGGGTGAGAGAAGGCTTTTTAGCCTCGCTGGGAAGAACAGGGAAGGTTGTGTCAAGGATGCTTGGAATGGACAGTAGACAGAATGCTAATATATTTGAAATGACACTGAAATAAAAATAGTACAAATACTTAGCTGTGGCACGAATTGGCAGAGAACCAGCACCAGTCATTCCATACAGGTTTGAAGATTGCATGACATCTCCATCACTAGCCACAATGAAAACATAGCTCCTACACCTCTTGTTCTTTTGGATGATGGAGATGTCATGCCTGATCCCATAATCGAGGCAACCAACTCCTCCTATTTTTGTCTTCCTTGGGTTCTTTTCTTTCTTTTCATATAGGGTGCATTAGGTTTCTCTTTACATCTCTTTCTTCTATCTCTTCCAAAAGACACTATCAGCAAAAATTAAAAAGAATCAGTGAAATGTGAGTTCGGATGAAAACAAGTTGAGAAAGGGTTGAAGAGTATGACTTTTAACTAGTCTAATATGCAAGAAAAGAAAGAACAAGAATGATTCTTTTTAATTTTTGTTGATAGTGTCTTTTAGAAGAGATAGAAGAAAGAGATGTAAGGAGAAACCTAATGCACCCTATATGAAAAGAAAGAAAAGAACCCAAGGAAGACCCTAGGGTCCCACCAGGCGTGCCAGAACGTTTCTATATGATTTTTGCTTTCACATTCAAAAAGGAAATGAGAAACTAGGATAAGTGGTCTAGAGCTTGTATGTACCTGGATATAGTCTTGCGCACCAGATTTAGACGATAGCAGGAACTCCTCTTTGGTTGTGGAGGATGACACCTATAGCAAAAAGAGACTCAAACATGAAAATGGTTAGATGGCTAGAAAGTGGACTGCCAAGAAAAAGCTTGGTCCTCAAAGTGCAAAGACTTCTCAGGGATGATAGTCCACTGTTAAAAACTAGAATATTAACAGAAACAAAAATGATAAAAATTGAATGAAAGAAATGAAAGCAAATGCGTACCTATTATGCAGCAGTCTGCTTTCCACAGTCGCCGACATCGGTGCTTCTACCAGCGTCGGTCAAGGAAGGTCATTGATGTTGGTTAGTTTACCGACGTCGGTAGGGGCAATGGTTGAGGTCAATCAGGGCAATGGCCTGGGACAAGTTTTAGGGCTGGTTTTAGGGCAGTCTAGTCAATCAAAATGGTTTGCAGAAGCCTCAGTGATAGTCTGAGGGTTTGTGTAGGGTGGTAAGACAGTAGATAAAATCTTTAGGAAGGGCTAAGGCAGAGGATATGTTGTCAGAAAAAAGGGGTAAAAGGTAGGAAAAAGGCCTCTCAGCCTTTTCGGGAAGCAGTTTAGTCAGGTCAATCAGAATGGTCTTGGGAGGGTCTGTAGGACTCTGATAACTTGTGCTGAGTTGATTGGACAGAGAGTATTGTCTAAAGAGAGACTAAATGGGTGACAGAGGTAAAAAGGAGGATAAGGGTGAGAGAAGGCTTTTCAACCTCTTTGGGAAGAATAGGGAAGGTTGTGTCAAGGATGCTTGGA
>JARHVA010011040.1:80000-99899 GCA_037957365.1 Torreya grandis
TTATAAGCTTCTTGAAGGCTAACAAGGTCTTTGTTTACAACATAGATTCCATGTAGCATCAACAACCCATGCAATGGGAATTTCATTAGCATTTCTCGAGTCAAAATCTCATCAGTTTCAAAGAACAAAATGTACATTTATTAAATCCACCCAAAGGATGCTATTGGCTTCTAGATATCCAATTGCAGACCCTCATAATTTTTCCCATAGACTTTTCCCTCTACATTTTTAATTAAAATGTTAAGGCAATGATTTTCTTGTCTATGCCATTGGTACTAACTACACATAGGGAGTGGCCCTTTTCAAATAAAATAAATAGATGAGTTTTTTTAATAATATTTATGATACTACTTAATGTATATGACTATAGGATTTTGATTGATTTATTTTGTGTGAGAATAACTTTTTAAGATATCTTAATTATGTTATATATATTTTTTAGTGTTAAACTTTTTTGCGATATTTTATATTTTATTTTTAATTCCTAAACCAGATTAATCTATATACTACCAATCTAATATTTTCAATCCCATCTAAAAAAAGTCTAATACATCTTAGTTTTCACTTTATAATAGGTTTAAATTGTAAAAAAATGTTTTTATAGCATAAATATCTTTAAATAATAGGTACTAAAGTCACATCAAGAACTTATTTAAATATGACTTTCATAACTTTTCAAGTGCAATGTTGAATGAATAATAGTCATAATGTTTTTCCACAATATATCCAAGGCTTCCCATCAAATTTAAATATTATATGGAATCCCTTTAAATTTGGAACCCTGTCTATATTATTATTCATTTTTATTAGATATGGGTAAACACTTTTACATAATTTGGAGCTAGGAAATAGAGGGTTAGTATTATGACTACAGCTACAAAATATTCTATGACACAAATAAAGACCCATATCCCCCTTACATCCCCATAATATCCAACATCACAAACATCACCAATGACCACAACTGACCTTATATGCCATATGATATTTGAACCTATCTATGGGTGAACACAACCAAGACACTATTATGCCCTTAACCATTGTTGTGACTATATATAGGAGGTGGTGGTTAGTCTTTAAGCATCATGTGTGAATTATTTTGCTAATAGTGCATTATTGTGGAGGTTGCCACCTTGAAGTGGCTTTGCTATATTATCTAGTATTCTATTCTACTATCAATTATCACTATGTAATCTCTCATATTTTCTTATTTTATGAAATTTAAAATCATTGTGTGAATATCTAAGTAATTTCATTATAATTGGTATCAGAGATTTGATTTGGGCAAGTTTCATGTGGCATTTTTTTGTATCTAGTGAGGCATGGCTTCTAGGAGTAGTGAAAGAAAAAAACATAACTTACAATCCAAGAATAAATAATTTTTTCAGCAATAAAACTTTGCTCAAAACACTTTTTTTGAAATAAGATATTTAAAAAAAAATCTAAAAATTTAATTTTCCCCCTTGCACACTTGTAGTCATTGGATTCATCTCAGTGAGATGATCACAATGATGTATTCTATTAGTACACTTTTTTTGGGGTGTCAAAACCCTCCTAGGGTTTATTTATGGCTGGTCCTTCAACTCAGGGAAGAAAAGGGGCACCAAAAACTCCTAAGACTCCTACTAATGACATGGAATTTGAAACTTTAGATTTAATGATTTCTCAGCTTCAAGAGGACATAAAAAATTTGGTGAGGCATGATGACTTTGTTGCAGTCCAAGCTAATGTTTTAGGGATGCATAGAGAGATTAATGGAGTTCACATTGAATTATAGAATATCACTACACAATTGTCTACCCTCACATCTCAGTTTTAGCCTAAGAATCCTCCATTTTAGCATTCAAATCTTCATCTCAATAACTCCCATAATGGCATGAAACCAATGTTTCCAAAAGTGGACATGAGTAAGTTTAATTGTAAGGATTATCTCACTTAGATTAACCAAATTGAGAGTTTATTTGAGTTGCATCAAACCCATAATTATCAAAGGGTGATAATGGTGTCCTTGTATATGGAACCTAAGCAATTCATTTGGTATCATTGGTTATGTGCTCAAAATAAAAAGAATGGTGCTCTTGTTACATGGACTATTTTTAAAGAGGAGTTGAAAACTCATTATCATAATAATGTTCTTGAGAACTATTTTAGCCAATTAGCCATGCTACGGCAAATAGGACTTGTGAAGGATTATATTCATCAATTTTAGAATCTCTCTTTAAGGGTGGAAAATATCACTTAGAGAAATTTGATGGATATTTTTTTGGGTGGCCTCAAAGATATCATCTAATATAAAGTGTGATTTTTTATGCCACAATTTGTATTAGAATTTATCCTTAAGGCATATGTGATAGAATAAAAAGAGATGGTCAAAAGGAAAAATTTCACTACTAGTCATGATTACAACTTTCCATCACCATCATTTCCATAACCCACCAAATTAACACAACAAAAAATTGAGGAGAAGTGAACCAAAGGTTTGTGTTATGGTTATGAAAGTAAATAGAACAAAGACCATCATTGTGTTGAAAAGAAGATATTTTACATTGAAGGTGCCAATGATGATGAAGAGGATGTAGAAGTACATGATGTAGATGCAAAAGTTCCTAAGGAAGAATATGAAGACTTTTAGCCTACTATTTCATGCCATACCCTGTAAGGTATTAGTACTTACTAAACTCTTAAGGTGATGGGTTTCCTTAAAAAATAGAAGGTCACTGTCTTGATTGATTCTGGGATCACACACAAATTCATCTATAGTAACTTGGCTACTCATTTGAACTATTTCATTTATCCAACTCCAAAATTTTAGGTTATGATTGTAGATGGTGGTACTATTAGCTATTCAAGAAAATGTCATAGTATTAAGTTGTCCATGGGAGACTACTCATTGGATTCTCTTGTGTTTACTATTCTGATGGGTGGAGCTAATATTGTTTTGGGAGTCTAGTGGATCACCACTTTGGGCACTATTGAGATGAATTTTAAACAATTATTTATGTCTTTTCATTTAGAAGAAAAGACATTTGAGCTAAGAGGATTAAAATCTAAATCTCCCTAACTTGTTATCTCCCATAAAATGACAAATATTCTCTATAAGGGTGCTGAGGGATTTGTAGCCCACTTGTTTTTTATGAAAGTACATCCAACTCAGTCATCTCCACCTCTTGATCTACAAAAAATAATTTATGCTCATTCAATTATTTTTAGACATATGTCTAAAGGACTTCTACCTAGCTACATGCATGATCATGCTATCATACTTATTCTTGGTAGTACACCACCCAATATTAGGCCATATAGGTATCCCTATGCCTAAAAAGGTGAAATTGAAAAGATGGTACAAGAGATGTTGGATGCAAGAATCATTTTCCATTGCCAAAGCAAATACTCATCACCAGTTGTTATGGTGAGATAGAAAGATGACACTTAGAGGATGTGCCCTAACTATAGAGAACTCAACCAGTATACTATCAAAAGATAAGTTTCCAATTCCTATCATTGATGATTTTCTAGATGAATTGAATGGTGCTCTTTATTTTACCAAGGTAGATCTATGCTTTGGGTATCATCAAATTAGGATTTATGATGAAGATATACCCAAAACTACTTTTAGAACTCATGATGGCCATTATGAGTTTTTGGTTATGCCTTTTGGCCTAAAAAATGCACCACCTACTTTTCAAAGTTTGATGAATACTATTTTTAAGCCATTTTTGAGGATTTTTTTTTTGGTATTCTTTGATGATATCCTCATTTATAGTAAAAATAGGGAAGACTATTTGCAACATGTGAAACAGGTACTTTCCATTTTGGAGCAAAATCCATTGTATGCAAAACCTTCCAAATGTAATTTTGGGGTTGGTGAGGTTGAATATTTGGGTCATTTGTTATCTTATTAAGGAGTGAAAGTAGATCCTAAAAAAATCCAAGCAATCGTAGACTAGCCAATTCATAAGACACTCAAGTAAATTTGGGGATTTTTGGGACTTACTAGTTATTACCATAGATTTTTCAAAAATTATGGTAGTATTGCTGCCCACTTACTTTTTAAAAAAAGTAAATACTCCTTTTAGTGGACTGATGCAGTTACCTTGGCATTTGAACAATTGAAATTGGCTATGTCCACTACTCCAGTATTAGCCACTCTTGATTTTTATAAGACCTTTTTGGCTGAATGTGATGCATCTAGGTATGGTATGGGTGCTTTAATCATGTAATAAGGTAGACCACTCACATTTTAAAGTCATCAACTCAAGGGTAAAAATTATCACAAGCCCATCTATGAGAAGGAAATGATGGTCATTTTGCATGCATTCAAACATTGGAGACCTTATTTGATGGGTCATCACTTTTAGGTTAAAATTGATCATGATAGTCTTAAATATTTTTTAGAACAAAGGTTGTCATTTTAAGAACAATAAAAATGGTTAACTAAGATGCTAGGCTATGATTTTGAAATAGTCTACAAAAAAGGCAAAGATAATGTGGTGGTAGATGCATTATCAAAAAAAGATGAATCAGTTGAGGCATTGCTATGTGCCATAACCATTTTATAGGTAGATTGGCTAGAGGAAGTATGATCAAAATGGGAACATGATAGTATTGATCATTATTTTATTCAAAATATTTAGTAGAGTTTAGTCAGATTTAAAAAATTCACATGGAAAGGTAATGCATTATGGTACAAAAATAGATTTTACCTATGTAAGAATTATCTTATTAAACAAAAAATACTTAAAGAACTTCATGCAACTCTGATTGGGGGTAATTCAAGATTTTTGAAAACCTATCACAGGATCAAGAAAGAATTTATTTGGGAAGGTCTCAAGGGGGATGTCTAAAAATATGTGGTTGAATGTATGATCTGTCAATACAACAAAGGTGAAACCATCAAAACTCCAGGTCTTTTATATCCTTTATCTATCCCTAGCTAGCATTTGGAAGAGGTATCTATGGATTTCATTACATTATTACCAAGATATAATGGTCAAAATGTTATAATGGTTCATGTAGATCATCTCAATATGTTTTTTTTTGTTCATTATTCTATCCATTTATTGGTAATACAATAGTTTCTACTTTTCTCAATATAGTTTAGAAACTGCATGGGACTCCTAAGATAATTGTTAGTGATAGATATCCCATTTTTACTAGTAAGTTTTTGACTAAGTTATTTACATGTTTAGGCACTCAATTGGATGATAGTTCATCCTATCATCCTCAATCTTATGGAAAAATTGAGGTAGTCAACAAATGTTTGGAAGGATGTCTCCATTGTTTTGTTTCTGATAAACAAGATAAATGGATTCATTGGATGCCACTTACTGAATGGTGGTATAATAATTTTATTCATAGTTCTTCCAAAATGTCTCCTTTTGCAGCACTATATGGATACCACCCTCCATCTATCACTTCCACCTTGAAGGTCCATCCTAAGGTTCATGCAATTGAAGAACATATTCACCATCAATAGGAGGTCCTTGCAAGTTAGCATGAAATTTTAGCTATGGCCCAGAATCACATGAAGAAACAATCAGATCAACATATAAGTGAAAAACATTTTGACATTGGTGATTGGGTCTTTGTTCACTTATATCCATACAAATAGATGTCATTAAAGTAATAGAAAAAGGATAAAAAGTTTTCCCCTAAGTAATAGGGGCCTTATCAGATCTTGTAAAAAATTGGCAGTGTGGCCTACAAGTTAGATTTTACTTCATCCACTCGCATACATCCATTATTTCATGTATCATTCCTGAATAAAGTCATTGAATATAGGGTTACCATTGAAACATAATTACAAAATTTGGATGAGGAAGGTAAAGTTATTCTTGGTCATGAGGTGATCCTTAAATGACACACGAAGTAACTGTGTTTTAGAGCAATTATAGAATACCTAATCAAATGGAAGAATCTGCCATGTAAAGATTACACTTGGGAGGATGAAGCATTTGTGTAGTAGCATCCAGAGTTGCCACAATATTGAGGATAATATTTTTTGAAAGGGAAGGGCTTGTTATGCCCTTAACCATTGGTGTGTCTAGGATATGTGTGGCCAACTTGGGCTTACATATGTCTTTTATTTACTTGTTACATATATATATATATATATATATATATATATATATATATATATATATATATATATATATATATATATATATATATATATATATATATATATATAGTTAGATAGGTCCTCCTATGGAATAACATTAGTTAAGTAGACTATATATAGGAGGTAGTGGTTATTCTTTAAGCATCATGTGTGAAGTATTCTGCTAATAGTGCATTATTGTGGAGGTTGCCCCCTCGAAGTGGTTTGTTATATTATCCAGTATTATGTTTTGTTTTCAATTATTATTGTGTAATCTCTCATATTTTATTATTCTATAAAATATAAAATCATTCTATGTGAATATTTATGTAATTCGTTACAAACACTGAAGCATGTCTTGAATATTTTTTATGACTACTATCTATTCAACATTTCCCTTCAAATGGTAATTATATTTTAATATTCTAAGGAAGAATAATTATATAAAAATATATAATTATTATAATCTTATCTTGAACTCTAATTTTGAGCATGATCTAATGTGGAATTAGTGGAGTTTTGAATAGACCATGAATACTAACTGATATCTATCAATGTAGTATTATTTTATTTGATTAAGTGATTATACATCATTGAGTTTCAATAAAAGAGTCAACTACTATTGTCAGGTGAGTCTCATTAGTTTAATATTCAACTAAGATGGAGTTTCAGTTTGAGTTTGGAATTCCATTATGATAGCATTCATATTGGATAATTAAAATTGTATATTGGATATGAATACTCAATCTTATAAATATTTCAATTTTAAATGGTAATTAACATAGATATAGGATTGTTTGAACTATGATGGTGTTACACATCACTTATATAAAGTTTCAAGTGTTACATGGAAGAACATCATAATAATAAAAATAAATAAATATTAAATTTTGATCAATACAATTTATTTTCATCTATTGATTTAAACTGATGATAATGTGATCAATGTGGCATTGTTGGATAGAGCCACCTTATCACAAACTTATGTTTACATCCTTTATCTACTTCAAATTTTTTTTAATTTGATGGTGTGTGATACTATGACATGTGGCATCATTTTCCTAAGTCACATAATTTAATATTTTTTTCTCATTGTTACCTATTTCAAAATTTGTGATTGAAGTGTGAGATCAAGATGCGATATTGCCATGAAAAGTAAAGTTGTCACATAGTTTTATTATTTTGAACATTAAACTAGATTATTAATTGATAAAATTATTATAGCCTCATGTATAAATATTACATGCCTATTATACACAATTTTAATAGATTAAAAATATTATCAATGAAGAATCTAATATTATTCTTTATATTGTGTAAAAATGACCATTGTTGAAATATAGTCTTACCTAGTACCCTTGTAGTTGGACCATGTTTTCATAAATGTCTATGTAATGAATGAATTACCCATGTATACCTACCAAGTAAAAAAATGTGTCCTTATATTCATAGTTTGTATTCTTTCTTTGTTCCACACCTCAAAATCTTCCTTGGCTTTAGTGTAAGAAACAGATTCAAATCTATCATGGTCACCTCCCATGGTTTCCCATTTCTTCCTTCTTAGGGTCTTACTATAAATTTTCCTAGTTTTGATTTCATTTCATTTTAAATCCATAATGACTAATGTTTTTATGATGGTAAATCTAGGTCCTTTCCTACAATTCTTTGAACTTGGTTTCATTTCCTTGCAATGAGTAATAAAATCATTACATGAGATTTTTCAGGTTGTGAGGCTTTTCATTAATTATTTACCATCATTAGATCATCCTAATTTCTTGGTAGGTTGTGAATATTTCCATGTCACTTAAAATGACTATTATTACATGGATTCGTTAGTCTTGTGGCTTTGAGTATTGATTAAAAGAGAGGATGGAAACACCAATATTGGCCATGTTATATGCCCCTTTGTTACGTTCTTTATAAATATGTGATATTGAAACCTTTATAAATGTTGTAATATCATTTTGGCATCCTTAATTTTTATCTAGATAGACCAGGAGGGTATAATTTTTATCAATTTAAAAATAAAGATGTTGTTACCAATTAAGATGTCTTTTCTCAAAAATTTCAAGTGTTTCAAATATATTTTGGATATTGATATTTAATTACAATTAACCCCCATTATTTTGATGATATTATGTTGAGATCACATTTGCCTTAGATGTTATTTGTTTTTGCATATCACCTTGCTCACATGTTCTTATTTTTATATAATACAATTTTAGTCTTAGTAACCAATAGATACTCAGTATATGATGCATACATTACATTTTAAATTTATTATATATTTTTTATTGCATCTCATATTTACATTTATTTTTTATATCTGATAGGGTTTTACATATTTTTACTTTTATCTCATGTTTATTATTTTTACAATAACATAAATGTCTCTTTCATTTGGAGAGGATGATCATGTAGACTTGTTTTCAAAAGATAACAAATTTGTAGAGGGTAAAGTGTATCCAAGTAGAAGGATACTATTGTTATAGTAGTTTTTCATTTTTAATATTCATTTAATTAAAATTATTAAAATCTTAATGAAATTTAGGGTTTTTAAAGAATACTTGGAGATAAAAATAGGGTTCTACATCTCTTGAATATAGAAAATAAGGAAACTTATTTTTTGAATGGAAGAATAACCTACACAATAAAGTGAATATGGACAAGATTGATTAATGATAGAGATGGGTGGACTGCCTGATACAAGATCAGTTCTAGGAATGTTGAAAGTTATGATTAATGCCATGTGTATATAGACTATCATTAATTTCAAAGGAAATATAATTAAATTTATATCATGTATATGTGTTTCTAGATTATAGATGAATAATAATATCTTGAAATAACAAGAAGGCTTTGAGTATAGATGTCTAGTCTGATACAAGAAGAAGCATGATGGATATAGGAAATGAATATATATAGGAATAAGAGGATGAAAAAGGACATTTGAAAATGTATTTGAGGGATTAAACTACCTAGGTATGTTTCATAGTATGACTCTAAGAGGTAGCTTACTTAGTAGGTCTATGTGATTAAATTGAAGGCATGGAAATGATGATATAGGTATGTATGAGCTTGACCTTGTGAAAATCAATTATAGAATCCTATTAAGGGATGTTGTAAATATCTTAAACAAGTGAATAAGTTTAAAAGGTCATCTAAAATGGTAGTAATGTCAATGTTTGAGGTCTAACCCTTGCATGAGAAACCTATTATGAAGACACAAGCTTGTTAGCTTATTGAAAAGAGAAGCATGAAACCTATGTAAACAAGGTTAGAATCTTATGAGCCTATTATTATTTAATTTGAAATGAATATGAGGTTTTGAGTATAATTCAATAAGTTTCCAAGAGCATTCAATATCCAAGTATGACTGGTGGTTCTAGACCTAACATGCAAAGAGATCTAGTGTGGTCCTTATGGGGGGTTGTTAAGAACCTTTGTTTTGCTTTTCTATTTAAATTATTAACATAGTATGTTCTTTGGATGTATATGATTTTTAAGTCATCCTTGGATCATTTTTTTTATTCCACATCCATGAGATGAAATAGTTATTTCAATATAATTATTATTTAAGTCAGTGTGAACACCCAATGAAGGCATCTATGAATTGTATTGAATTGAGATTCCTCAAAGGAGGTTGCCCCCTCAAAGAGGCCAATGATTCTACTAATATAATTTATTTTTGTTTATTTCATTTAATATATTGCTTATTTTTATAGTTTATTTCATGTCTTTGTAATCATATGCTAATTTTTTTAGGCAAGATCCTTTCATCTGGTATCAAAGCACTTTCTAAGGAGAATTTTTTTTTGATACCCATCTTATGCTCTCACCTTGACGTAATTGGACCTGGTGATCAAAAATTGGTAATAGATCCATTTCCAACCCTTCATCATGATAGTCTAGATCTATAGTTTCATTTTTTCAATAAGACATCACTAAAGATCATGATTTTCTCTTCAACCTCATTGCGTTTGTGTTCTACTCTAAGTTTTATCTTCTATTTTGGATCAGCGTAAAAGCTATCCACTTAGCTATGGAAAGTTTTTGGGTGAAATCCATAATAATAATTATGAATATTACCATAGGAAACCCAAAGTATCTAGCTCATTGAGAGGACCTACGAGTGAAAAAGGTAACGACCCCTTCTTGATTAACTAGTTCCCACCTGTGAGGAAAACCAAGAGTTATCGCTAAGAGGTAAGATTGTTGCCAAATTTGTTTTGGAGAGTGGTAATTAATTAGATGGCATTGATTTCTAGAGTGATTTCAATAAAAACTTTAGTCCACCATTCAAACATAGTGTCCATTTCCATCAAGTAGATCAGAAAGCAGAACAAATTATAAAAGCATATGAGTTTAGAAGAGTATCAAAGAAGTAGTAGAAAACCAAAAATTAGTTGTAAATTTTATTTTTTTGTAATATATTCTTATTTATAGCCTTGTTACTTCTAAAAATTTACTAAGACACCTAAAATTAAATTATCCACATTGTATTCCTTGAGGTTCCATATCCCAATTCCACTCCAAATTCCCACAAATCTCATTTTTTTTTTCAAGTTATATCATAACTTTCTAAATTTTTATCTATTTGCCTCAAAAAAATTACATAGTGTTCATCTCCCTTTTATACTTCTTCATCACTCTTTGATAAATTTTTTAGTTTTTCCATTTTCCCCTCTAAAACTTCTCTTATCTTTGCCACCATACTCCTATGCAAGATATTTAGTAAAAGTACCTTTACCCCTCCTAATTTCATCCACATTAAAAAATTCCCTTATTTTTGTGTCTTAACTTTATATTTACCACCCATTTAAAAAGAACAAGTTATGGTAGTCACATGTGTAGGCACCAAGATCATGGAGGAAGAAATTATAGCTTTGATGACCTGGGTCACTGACTTAGTTGATATGGTGTGTGGATTGAATGAATAGAATGGCCTTTTGATCAATAGATTATAGAAGATGGATTCTTCTTATAAGAATAATTTTTCATCCACCCAACCACCACATGGGACCAAATTAGACTTTCCATGATTTAATGGTATAGACCCAACATGTTAGATTTATCATGCTGAGCAATACTTCAACCTTCATAATACTTATCATCTCAACAAATTTCCAATTGCTTCATTCCACTTGGAACTAGAGGCACTCCAATGGTACCATTGGTATCTCAAATCTAATGATGAACCTAATTGGACAAATTTTTCATCCCTACTTTTGCGTAGGTTTAGTCCCTCAACATTCAAGGATTTTATGAGAGCCCTCACTAAGCTTTGTCAAATAGGCACCATTCATGATTATCAAATTAAATTTGAGAATATACCAAACCACATTGAAGGGTTATCAGATGACTTATTTAAGATTTGTTTTATTAGTGGCCTTAAAGATCCCATTCACTTTGAGGTCAAGATGTTTTAATTTGAAACTATGATGCCATCCTTGGGTCTCATAAAACTCATTAAAGACAAAATCACCACCCAACATTGCACTTCTAATCGGTCACCCTCTAATCCCTCTTTTCAACAACCCAATGCTAAGAGAACCCATATCAAACATATCATCGGCATTGAAATGCATGCATGTCATCAAAAAGGGCTTTATTATAATTATGATGATAAATGGTTCTAGGGCACAAATGCATTGAGCAAAAAATGTACCTACAAGATGTTGATTCTCCACCATATACTAAATATTATGAGGATACTAACAAAGAGATCACATAGGAAGCTAATGATTCTATACACCCAGATTTCCTTTTAGAAATATCCATGCATGCTTTGGTGGGAGTCATTACCCCTCAAACAATGCATATCCAAGGTTATTTTAAGAATCAACTCCTTACCATCCTTATTGACTCTGGTATCACTCACAACTTCATAAACCCTTAGGTCACCAATCAATCAAATTGTTTTATCCACCCATGTTCTAGTTTTGAGGTCATGATTACTATTGGAGGCACATTACCCTACAAGGGAAAGTGTCGCAATGTTCATATTTTAGTGGGTCACTATAACCTTTGGGATGACATGTTTTATTTATCTTTAGGGGGATGTGATGTTATTTTTAGTGCCTAGTGGTTAAGAACACTTGGACCCATCCTTTGGACTTTTTAGAGCTTTAGATGTAGTTCTCAGAGAATGGATAGAAATACACCTTACAAGGTCTTCATTTAGGCTCCACTAACATTTTCAACTCTCACCACATAGAGAAAATTATTAAATGGGGATCCCATGGCATCATTTTTGAACTCTTTCCTCTTCATAGTACTTCACCATTAGGCTCTCACCCAAATTCCAACTTGCACAACCTTTTAATTGAGTATGCCTCAATTTTTTAGGAACCTACTGAATTACCACCTCACCAGCCTCATGACCATCATATCCCACTACTTCCTGGTAGTGCACCTCTAAATATTTATCCATACTAATACCCATTTCATAAAAATACTAAGATCAAAAAGATCATCCATGATCTCTTTCAGGCTAGAGTTATTCTACCCACCACTAGTCCATATTCTTCACATGTATTGCTTGTTCATAAGAAGGATGCTTCTTGGCATCTCTAAATTGATTATTGAGGTCTAAAAAACTAACCACCAAGGATAATTTTATAATCCCCATCATTGATGAACTCCATGGTGCACATTTTTTATCCAAATTGGACCTATGCTTGGGGTATCACCAAATTTGGTATCACCAAATTCATCTTCATGATGTCGACATTCTTAAGAAAACCTTTGGCACACATGATGGCCACTATGTGTTCCTTGTCATGACATTTGGGATTAATAATGTCCCCTCCACCTTTCAAATTTTGATGAATCAAGTATTCCTCCCCTTCTTTTATAATTTTCTCTTAGTCTTATGTAATGACATTATTATCTATAGTCCTACATGCGAGGATCACCTCCACTACCTTGATACTACCTTTCTAATTCTTACTTCTAACCACCTATGTGTCAAACATTTAAAATTTTATTTTGGGTAAATAGATGTGGATTATTTGAGACATATTATCATATCTAATGGTGTTTGTCTCAACCCCACCAAAATTATAGCTCTGACAAATTGGCCCCAACTAAAGACCCTCAAAGGCTTACATGGATTTGTTGGTCTGATAGGATACTACAAAAATTTTGTCAAGGATTATGGTATAATTTCAACTCCATTGATAGCTATGCTCAAAATAGATGCATTTTCATGGTCTCCTACCTCTTCTCAAGCATTTAATGACCTTAAAAACTCCATGTGCACAACACCAGTCTTGGCCATGTCTAATTTATCCAAGCCATTTATTATTGAGTTTGATGCATGTAGAATAGGTCTTGATGATGTACTTATATAGGAGGTTCATCCCATCACCTTCACTAGTAAGGCTCTAACTAGACATAATTTGGTATGTTCCACATATGAAAAAGAGATGATGGCTAATCTCTATGTAGTTCATAAATGGCATCCCTATTTGATTAGATGTCACTTCTACTTTAAAACTAACCATCAAAGCCTTAAATATTTTCTATAACAATAGGTATCTTCTATAGAGTAGCAAAAATGGGTTTCTAAACTCCTAGGATATGATTATCAAATTACCTACAAAAAAGGTAAGGAAAGCTTGGTGGATGATGATATCTCTCACCAATTAAAAGATATAGTGCCACTTTATGTTGTCTCTCTTCCCATTTCCACCTTTCTCCATGATCTTCAAAATGAGTGTCATAATGATCCCCCAACCCAACAACTCATTCTTAAACTATCTACTGATCCATCTGCTAAATCTCACTATACATAGGATTGGAACACATTAAAATATAAAGGTTACCTAATGTTACCAATAGTCTCTAAGTTTAAACAATTGGTTTTACAAGAGATGCATGCTTCCCCTTCTATTGGTCATTAATGGTTTTTGAGAATTTATGATATTTTCATCATAATTTATTTTGACATAGAATCAAGGAGGATATAAAACCATTTTTTACTAAATGTGATATTTTCCAATGTAATAAAGGCAAACTAGTTACTCCACCTAGTTTACTCCAACCACTTACCATTATAATATATATTTGGAATAATATTTACATGGATTTCATTGAAGTCCTCCCAAAATCTAGTGGTAAATCAATGATTCTTGTCATAGTGGATCTCATCTCTAAATCTGCTCATTTTTGCACTTTGTCCCATCCCTACACTACTTCCACCATTGCTTAGACATTTATTGATCACATATTATAACTTTATGGTGTCCCTTCTTTTATTGTCTCAGATCATTATTCTAGCTTCACTAGCCATTTTTGGCAAGAACTATTCAAGTGTTTAGGTACATAATTAAAAATGAGTTCAAGATATCATCCATAGACTAATGGCTAGACTAAAATCATTAATAAATGCTTTGAAATCTATCTTCATTATTTTGTCATAGAATAGCCACATCAGTGGGTCAAATGGTTACCTCTTTTAGAATGGTGGTATAATACATCCTATCACACCTCTACTAAAATGACCCCATATGATGTAATTTATGGGTAAGCACCCCCACCACTTCTCCTATATACACTTGGCGATTCACCAGTTTAGGTAGTTGACACTACTCTCTATCATTGAGATAAAATTATTCACATTTTATAGGATAATATTCATTTGGTATAAAATCGCATGAAGTAATAGGTTGATAAACACCACTTTGAGTTCACCTTTCAAGTAGGTGATATGCTTTTTTTTCCCCTGTAACCATACAAACAATCATCCATAAAATGAAAGGCATGTCAAAATATTTCCCCTAAGTTTTATGGTACGTATAAGGGTCTCTAGTAGATTGGGTCTATTTATTACAAGTTGGATCTTCCACCTTCCTCCTACATTCACCTAGTATTTCATGTCTCATGTCTGAAGAGAGTTCTTGGTACTAACATTCAAGCACAAATAGTCTTACCAGAATTTTATAATGAAGGTTCCTTCCTTATCTAACCAAAAGAATTCTTGGGTGATGCACCTACCAAATTCACTCTCACACCATATTAGAAGTTTTAATTCAGTGGCAAGGCCTACAACCCAAATTTACCACATGGGAACCATTATTCTAGATTCAACAAAGCTTTCCACAATTGAATATTTGATGACAAAGTTTTTTTCCAAGAGGGAGGTGATGTTAGGAACCTATGTTTTAATATTATATTTACATTATTATCATTATAGTTACTTTGGATGCATATGCTTTGTGATTCATCCCTAGAACATATTAGTTTTATCTCACATGCATGAGATGAAATAGTTCTTAGAATAGAATTAGTATTTAAGTTAGAGTTAAGGCCCAATGAAGGCATCCACAAATTATATTGAATTGATTTTTATGAAAGGAGGTTTCCCCCTTGAAGAGGCTAATGATTCTATAATTCTAATATTTTAATTTAGCTCTATTTATTTCATTTAATATATTATTTATTTTCATAGTTTATTTCATGTATTTGTAATTATATGCTAATTTATTCAGGAAGGATCCTTTCAGGGGTCAAAATGAGTTTCCAAGGTGTTGGATCCCATGTGATCATGGTTTTAGGTGTGATATTTTTTTAAGATATGTTGACAAAGTTTTATGTCATCAGTTGAAGAAGAAAGCACAAAATGATGTTTTGAGGTCTCTTATACATGCAGATTGAAGGATTCTAAGCTTGAGAATGAAGTTCTAATGTTCATTGGGATGTGTGATCATTTAATGGGAATAATATAATTTATTATAGATGGTAAATGATCCTAATAATGTTATAAAATCATTTTTAAGTGGTCTTATGTACAAATCTTTATGAACATTTGTTAAGACTATAAATTGGTCTTAAATCCTCTCTAGACCTTCATATTAACTTGAGGATGAAGATCTTGTTAGAGAATACCCATAATGGTTCATTTGATAATGTTTCAAGATTTTTTTTTGTATAGGACTCCTTTAGGAATCCCTAGATGTTCTTAGTTTGTTAAGATAGTAAGCAACATGTATATAAAAGTGCTTATTTTTGAATAATTTGATGTTATAGGCAAGGTTGACTAGGTCAACACATGAAAGTAGTTAGAGGTTGAAGATAAAGACTTTTAATATATGTCAATTGTGTTTTTTTAGAGTTATATATTATATTCCAATCAATTTTTTAACCCAATATGACCTATCACTAAAATGGCTAACAATGAAAATAGTTAAAAAAAGCTTGTTAGAGTGAAAAAGTATTTAGGGATTGGTTACAAATAAATGGGAATGAATCCAATGGTTTGGAGTTGTTTAATTATTATTAATCCTATCGATATTGGTTATATGCTTTGTATTTCATTACAAATGGTGAAAATAGTTCTCTCAAGATAGCTTATCTAAGTGGAGATGAACAGTGAAAGAGTAGATTTCAGATATTGGTCTATACATTCATAATTTGACAATATACCTTTATAAATGTATGTTTTAATTTTATATAAGTATTTTTAATGATCATATTAATTAATTATAAAATATTTTAAGTTTCCCCTGAATTTTTAGAATGCAATTTCATCTTAATTGGTTCCTATGGTAGAATGACTATTTTAGGTCTACCATGAGAAATGAAGAACTGTGAGCCCCTATGACATAATTTTAGTCATAAAATGAATGTATTATTGCATTTTTATATTTAAATTATTAATTAATTCTTTATGTAAGATATAAATATAGTTTAAGGAAGTTGTTGTGTGGAAGCCAAATTGGCTTATTAGACTGTGTATGCATAATGTAAGAGAGAGCTGAGAGATTGGTCTATAAGACCAAAGGTTTATGTCCAAAAAAATGATATATATATTATATTATGATATATAGATAAAAATTATATATTAATGTTGATGATATATCTTTCAATTACTAAAACTAGCATTGTATATGGCTATGCTTATATGTTATAGACAATTTATAAATGGCTATATTAACAAAGTATGTTTGGGGTGTTGTACTAATAATTGAAGGGTATAATGATCATGGAGTTTTTTTATAAGTTTCAAAGGTTCATAATAATTATTTTAAATACTTTTTTATCCTTGATTAAGTGTGAAATGTTAAATATGCTTGACTATGTTTTTGAGCTTTCTGGCAAAATTGAGTGAGTTTGTTATAGGGGTATTTTTGGGTGCTTTGATCCTATGTAGTGATGTATAATGAAAATTTATAAGTTATTTAAGTCCTTAATGATATATTTATGTGATTTTTTCATATTTATACTTAGGAAAGTTGACTTTCTGTTGTAGTTTCATGAGGTAGACTTTTTTATGTTTTTAAGGCCTAATGATGAATTGGCTAAATGGCTTGTTTCAAGAGGAGAGTTTAAATAATAGGTGGTATGGAGATATTTGATTTTTATAAAGGGTATATTTAATTTTTTTTTTTTCAATCATTAGTTAAATATCAATATGGTCCAAGGATTTCATGTGTAGTGTGTGCTTTGAAGAAGACCTACTTATTTTAGGTCTCAACTAGGCCAAATGGAGTTTTGGCCTTGACGGGTAATGACCGACCAAAGGAGTGATTTATTCTTGTTTGAAACGTATTTTAGGACCTATTTAAAGGTTAAATAAATTATTTAAATTATATTATCTGACCTAGATGGGTGAAATTTAGTATTCGGTATAAAGGCAAAGCCTAATAGGCCTATTTGGGTCAGTTGAGTAGAAGTGAACTTAAGAAAATAAAAGAGATTAATAAAAGAGAAGAGCTAGGTAATTGAGGAACATAATATGGATCAAATGAAAATGTATGAATATATATCCAGTTTAATGTAGGTGGATGATAAGGTCAATGGACCTAGTAATCCTAAAAGAGGCATATTGAGCGAGTGAGCCTTTAAGGTTGTTTGAGTGAGATTAAAGGGAAAAGAGTGAAAACAAAGTAAGTATTATTTGAGTCATAATTTTTTTTAATATTATCATATATTTAGGGTATCTTTGTGCATGATTGGTTTCCTAGGGGGTTGGAGCTTCCTTGCAAGATAGGTCTTGTAAAAGATTAGTTGAGTGGGTGCTTAACTAGGTAGGAGTTTGAGCTCCTTGTGAAGTTGGTGCTTAAATAAAATTTAGATATTGAAATTATGGGATTGTATTGCATATGCATGTTTCAATAAGTTTTATCCCCAAATATTATTTCCCACAAATATTTTTTCTCTTCTGATATGATTGTTTGTTTATGTATTGATCTTATGTGAATGAATGTTCATTGAATGGTGAATGGAATTGAATAAATATTTTTATGAAACTAATTCAATACTATTAATATTTAATTCCAATAATTGGTATCAGAAAAAGACCTTTGGAGGAGGATTTATATCCTATAGGTGATCCTAATTAGCATAAAGTATGATGAGGACTATGTTCATCTTGTCTACAGTGATGGTGCTTGTAGAGTTGTATAAAGAGTTGAAAGATCATTAGAGGTAGCACTTGGAAGATTAGAAGGACTATAAAAAAATTATTCGAAGATCAAACCCAATGTTGACAATATTTAATTATTCTAAAGAAATTTTTATATAAAGGTATGTGTTAAGGCATTTCAAAATGGTCATATAGCATAGTAGAAAGTAGTGATCATTTGATCCATGATTTAAAAGTTGATACTAATAGTAGTATTTAAAATTAATTGAGTCCTAAAATAAAAAAACAAATATTTAATTGGTAATGAATCCTAAATCATGACAATAATATGTTCTATGACAATGAAGAGAAGCGGGTTGACTCTACATTGATTGATAAATTTCCTATCTACACAATTTATCTAATTATGTAATGATCTAAGAAGATCTTAAATGTTGGTTAACAACAAAAACTTGGTGTAATATTGATCTCCTTATATAGATGATTAAAGTTGTTGAATATGTTTTTGAATTCATACTGATCATGTATATGCTCCGAGGATGGTCATTTTGGCCCTAGATGTGAAGAATGAATCCCAAGACATGACATTTAGTGGCATGAGGATTTTAAGTCATTCTATGTTTACAAACCCTATGGTGTGTGATATTGAAGTAAATGACTATGTTATGATCTATGAAATATTGATGAACATTAGGTGAGCTATCTATAATGCTTCCATCAGTTGTTACGATGTTGGTAATGCATGTTTGAGTTCTAGAGTGGTGTTTAGAAACCTAGATCAGAATAAGGGTGTGAGAATTGATTATTGATCCTCAATAAAAATGTATTCTAGGTAAAATTTTTATCCTTGAGTCATAAGGAATAAATATGTTCCAATAGTGATTTTTTCATACTATATTTTCCATGAAATTAAGCATCAAAGTTTAATAGATAATGTTTTCCTGTAACATGTCAAGATGCCAGTGACATGAATGAAGAAATTTGTTATAGTGGTCTTCAAGGATGTATCATGAGTCAAAATTTTCTACAGATGTCATGATGACATGATAATATCACAAGAGGAAAATTTGATTTATTATACATGCCATGAAGATATGTAGTGGTCTAAAGGTGATTGAAGCTCTATGTGTTTCATAATAGGGTATTGACTATGTGTGGACTATATTTGAAGAGTTGTTCTTTAAAGAGTTCCATGAGAAGATTTAGTGTCCTTTGTGTATGTATATGACATTTATTACATATATGATCAAGTTATATGTCTTTTTTTCCCTATTTACATATCATGAATATTTTAAAAGAGTATCATAAGATCGTCAAAGTGAATGAGGTCTCATAGACCTATTTTAACTGTATGGTATCTAAGAAGGCATCTTGTAATGGTTTGAGCCATGATGGATTGTGAGGATTGAAGAGAAGGTAAATGTTGGTA